>JAAGKR010003576.1:0-72558 GCA_011419295.1 Clarias macrocephalus
GAAGCTCCAGCGTTGAAAATGACAGACGGAGTTAAACCAGCGATTAGCACGCGCTCTAAAGATCCAAAGGGCAATTTCATTCCTGAACTCAATCCTCCAGCTTGAGGATTTGCATGGCTAATTAGAAAGCGTGGCAGTCATATTTTCTTTCCCTCCCATCTTTCCTCTCCCCTCTTATTCTATCCTCTTTGCTGACAGTCTTAGATGAAGGCTTCTTTTGTGATGTCAGTGAAGGTAAAACTAGCATGTTAAAGAAGGACTCTAGAAGTACTGTGAGTTTGCACCTGCTCATGTCTGCGCTTGACATCAATCCATCGCTCTTCTCATGCTGGTTATGGCTCCAAAATGTGTGCACACTGATGGATTTCAAGTCATTCAGATAACTTTACAATCAGGCTAATGGATGATCAAATGAATGTAGCACCATGTCCAACTAGCCTCTAATTATGTTTGAGGTCTGGATTTAAATACTAGGAGACATGTCTCTGGCCTCGTTTCGCTAAAAACCTTTGCATTCATCAGTTTCTCTCATAATATATGCGTGAGAGAGAGAGAGAGAGAGACTCAATATACTTAAAATTACATGATCTAATATTTAAATTAGCAAATTAAAAAGTAATTTAATGTTAAAAGTAATTTGTTGAAATTATTGGCACCCCTAGTGAATATGAGCAATATAATAAATGACGCAGAGCTTTCACAATTACTACTGCTACATGGTTTTGTTTAAAAAAATAATAATAATTGTATTTTATTGAATGAGAGAACTTTAACTGATACCTTGAAAAAGAGTAATAATAATAATAATAATAAGAAGAAGAAGAAGTGAGTTTTGGGATGAAGTCCTCTCAGCCTTTATGATTCCAGCATCAATTCTTTGGTACAACTCAACAGTATCTACAACTCAACTCATGGTCCATTCAGATAATTAATTATAAATCCTATGAATAACTACACTGTAAAAATAAACAAGGCATCTCAACATAATAATAACAGGTTGCACAGCATTTTGCTGGTTTACTCAACTTTTAGAGAAATTTACTGACCAAACTAAATATTTCACATTGATGTTTAGTTGACACAATGTGAACCAATTTAAAATCTTAAGTTGACTCAATTTCAGATTCAAATATTTAAGTCAGCTCAAATAGTATTGGTTGTTGGCTTAATTCGTTAAATTTCTCTAATATTGACTTTCCAACTTTTCATCTACTCAGAATGGTAAGTTGCCTCACATTGTAGCCCATTAATGTAGTTGGTTCCATTGATTGTGTTTCTTGTAAAAACAAATTGGCCTCCAACAATTTAAACACAAACCACCATATTCTTCCAAAACTAATCAAAGTAGAAACAGTGCATTAAACAGGAGAATACATGTTCTATTACTGTTCTAACAGTATATAATAATAATAATAATAATAATAATAATAATAAATGTAAAACTTTCCAATTATAAAAAAATGTACATATTATTTGGGGTGCCAATAATCTTTATTATGGTTGTGACAATAATGTATTGTTAAAGGGTATTGTTTTTACTTTATCCAACGGATTAAGTTCAAAATTTAATTCTTAATGTATAAGGTTTATTTTATGTAATCTTCAATAATAGTAATAATAATAATATTTTTTGCCAGCCTCAATAAAAAAAAAATATATATATATATAATATTTTACCAGTAATAAGATATATAACTCATCTATTATGCAGTTCATTTTAACCACTGCACATATACATGCAATACATGGTGCAGCCCTCACACCCCTGGATTCAGTTAGATCAACTCTCTTCAGTAATCAAGCTTAGTTTAACGGTCCAGAATAATGAGTGCAATAGTGCTGCAATGTCGAAAGCAGAGATATAAATCATCAAAAAGTGAGAGTTACATTTAATAGAAAGTGGGATAATGAGAGTTCAGGAGTTCACTATGAATATTTTAGTCTTTAATGTTGTAGAGGGCCACAGCTGTGTTCCCTGAGTATTTTAGATTACATCACTTTTTAAATGGGCTGTTATCAAAAAGTAATTGTTCAGATTCATCTTGTTCAGTTGTTGTGTTTGTCATGATGTAGCACTTGCGATTTGGCATCAGTTCATGAATTTAAAAATTGTTTTTCTGTAACTATAATGCACAGTTATTGTAATCAACTAATAATCGTATTATTTTAGTTACAGTATTTCTAATTTGGGATTGCATAACATGTTTTAAGACAGAAAGTCCTAGCCATGTTTTCATTCCGCCCCCAGTATCACCAACTTAGACTCCAGGAGTAGATGTTTGCGGAAAGTCTGGCAATTTTTTGAAGCAGACATTAGCAACCATAATGCACTTTATAAGATTCTACAAATCGCAAATAAGCTTCTTGGAAAATGAGGTGAGAGAGCAGATATGATCGACTCACCACCAGCCTTTAAAGGCTGATTGAGACTGATTAATTGGTTATTATCACTGTTCCCAACAAGCAATCACTGCACTCTCGGAAATAAAGGTACAGTTTTGTACTAATGAAGGTACCATTGTCACAGGGGACGTACCTTTCAAGGGCACAGAATTGTACATTAATATAGAGAAACTAATTTGTACCAGTTGTTTATATCATCAAGGACATTATTTGTCCTATGGGCAACCAAAATGTCCTTTTTAGTTTTATAAACTTACTGGAACATTATTGTACCTTAACCAAAGTTACAAATCTTGTCCTTGAAGGTACCACCCCAGTCACAATCCCTTTTGCACCTTAATGGTGTCTAATGTGTTCCTTACATTACATTTTCCTATTGAATAAGATATTTCAATCAATTTATTATCAGTGACTATGAAAATGTATAACATCCATATGTTTGAACACTGCCTTATAGTACAGTAAAATATTTAGGGGAAAAAAAACATATTTCAGGTTTACAATAAAGAAATATTTAAACTAAATAAAACGCTTATGTTAACTGAAAAACATTTCACCAAATACAATCACACTAAAATGCATCTATAATATAACTAATATATAATATATAGTATATAAAATGCATCTACAATATAACTTTTTGCAAACTGTTCACAATACAATTTTCAAAATTACATTCCATTGTGTTCCAGGTTTCCATGTGGGCAGGAATCTCAGAGTGTCATCATCAGTCTGTCTTTTCCATGAAACAGTGATGGGCTACTGAATCTTGCCTGCTTGTTTGCATTTGCTTTCAATCAAACAGGTGGCTGATAATTTTCACTGTTTAAAAAAAAGAAAGAAAAAAACAGCATGAGAATGATACAATAAAATAAACAAACGTAAAGGATGATGATCATCATCATCACTCACTAATGACCATGCATAAAGACAACACAAGCTTTTGTAAAATCATACAATGACTTAAACTTAAAAACAAAATCTGAATATCACTAAAATCTGTAAGCTACATAAGGCAGTACTTTAGCCACCTGGGGCTAGAGTATTTGTGCTAACTAACATTATAGATAGCAGGTAGCATTGCTACCATGAGCTAAAACTATCCAAAAAATGGCGAATTAGAACATTTACACTACATACAAATGTCCTTAATTAATTTATTACATTAGAACGTTTACACCACGGCTGATATTCATGGACATCTGTAATCTACATAAGGCATTAGCTTAGCCACCGGGAGCTAACATGTTTGTGCTAAGGCAGTACAGTATGTTAACATGATTAGCAGTCTTATCTACATGCTACCCTAAACTATGTAAGTGATATTGAAAGACAATGTTTCATAGAAACTGGGCAAAGCTAGCCCAAAAAGGAAAAATGAAATAATATCAGTTTTATATTATCAGAATAAGGATTATATGCGTCTTAATAACCTACCCAAGGCGACAACTTGCTGGATTCTTCTCCTCCATTCTCTGTCGGAGTCTCAGTGCTGTTCTGAGGGAAAGCTAAACTCCTCCCACTGTCCAAAACATTCCACAACCTTTATCTTAGAACAATTATGTACCATCAATTCAGGTGTACATTAAAAGGTGAATATTTTTATCATCAGAGGTCTTTTCCATACCTAGATTCCGTACCTCTCTCAGGGTATATTTATAGAATTAAATTACCACTGTGTACCTTTTTTGTCATAGTGTGATCGCTATTATTCCCAAGAACCAATCGCTGACCTTCACTGTCCTTACCAACCGTCCATCACCATTGTTCCCAATGACTAATAATTAGTTACTAGTTCAGTGACCAGTCTGCAATCACCATGTTCCCAGCCACTAATTACCATTGTTCCCACTGACTAGTCATTAATCACCTTTGTTCCAAATGACAGTCGCTAATCAGCCATGTCCATCATGACCAGTCTCTGATCACCTCTATTTCCAACGACCAGTCACTAATTATCATAGTTCCTAATGATCATTATTATTCCCAAAGAGCAGCAATTAATCGCCATAGTTTCCACTGGCCTGTCTGTAATCACCATAGTTTCCACTGACCAGTCAATAAGTACTGTACCACCCAGTAAGCACCCAGTAACGAATAAGTGATCTCGATTGTTCCAAATGACAACTATATATATACTTCAGAAAAGCTTCCTTGTTCATATAACAATTTCTGATATACAAATGACTGTCATGATTCAATGGATATGGAAATTAGTAGATGACATCATTTGGTGACATTTTTACCCCAACCATTAGCTTCATTCCTTTGTAAAGAAATGGGCAACTAAGTATCTGCCTTGCCCCTCGCTCTTTATAAAACAGCACTAAATTATTATAACTACTTAAATTCATGCGAGATTGCTTTTGGCAACTTTCTCTGATATTGTTTCCAACTATTTGGCTCAACACAGCGATAACCTCTCTACTATAGTCCCACAAACTCTATGCCAATGAAACATGATAGAAGATAGTGAGCTTTTTAGAGAATGTTCTGGGATGAGGACTGGACAGCCTTTATCAATTCTTTGGTAAGCTTAACAGTATCTACAACTCAAGTCATGGGCCTTTCAGAATAACTATACTGTAAAAAAAATTTAATAAAATTAAGCGCTTCTACATAAAAAAAAAAAAAGAAGAAGAAGTTTAGTAACAAGTTTTGCTGGCCAAACAAAATATTTTACTGTTTAGTAGACACAATGTTAAATTGACCCAAGTTAAGATTTAAAGCTCAGTATTGGTTGTGGGCTCAATTAATTTCTATATCTCTAGGGTTGAAATTTTCATCTATTCAAAAAAGTAAGTTGTCTCCCATTGTAGCCTATTGATGTAGTTGTGTGATTGTAGTTGGCCTAACAATACCCTAACAATTAAAACATACAAACATAACTTTAAAAAACTTTATTCTTCCAAAACTAGTCAAATGTAAATTTTATTTGCATTAAACAAGAGGATACAGGTTTTATTTAGTTTAAAGGAAATACCTGGATAACACCAGATACTTATCAGTATCTTACTGGTTCTTTTATATTACGATATCATTACCATTTTTAAGACTTAGGAAAGATGAACGGTTTTCATCTTTTTTCCCAATGTGTCAGACACAAAATATAGTCTATGGCAACAAGAGTTTGTTCTCGACATGTGGATCTGAAAGGAACATGTCTCTCCAAAACCAATAGAAATGGCTGGTTTGAAGGAATGGTTTCATAGGTGTACATCCAGTCCTTTTGGAATTTAATGTCCAGAGCACAGACTTGACCAAACATTACTCCGAAAACTGCTGCATAGTCACCCAGACCCTAAAGGACTACAGTCCCCTTTAACACCACAACTTCAGCTTGTTCATGCTCCTACTGTAGCTCCAAAAGGCCAGCCGTCACCCCTCTGACCCAATCCTCCACAGCAGAGCTCTGGTTAAAGACAAAGGCGAATCAATTTCACAGAATACTCAATTATGATCAAAATAAAATATATTAATAGGGATATACCACCAGTGTGTAAAACTGTCTGGAAATGTAGTCTTTATATACATTTAGTCTTATAAACTCATGTGAGTGCATGTCAGTGAAGGTAAATTGCTGGCTCAACTTCAATCTGATAGTTTATTCAGTCTGTGTCTTCAAAGTTTTCAAGAACACAATGTTACCTGTTCAGTCTGTGAAATTGGACCAACAATACAATATTCATTCATTCAACATTTATCTTTTTTACAGTCTATTAGTTCTTTGTTAACACCTAGTGGAGACGTCCTTTTCCTCACTGACCCTTTGGCTCGTTGTCAAATTTCCTTGTACTGATATCACTATGATATGCCCTAATTACTACGTGCCTCTTGATATTCATTGCCTGAGTTTTAATTAATGCTTTAAGATTTGTACATAAACCAAAATCTCATTCCAGCATCATGGGAAAAACTCTAATGCTGCTTTTTTATGCATAACACTCAGCCACATGATAATGCCAGCTTACAGCTTATACCACATTGCATACTTCTTTAATCACCAACAAAAACCTCATAACTGCCTTCTCCCCCTCCTTCTTTCCTCTTGTCTGTCTCTTACACATCTGCACACACACACTCACCCCCACATTCTCTCGGTGTCCTTGACTGTCGGGTGCCTTGTGTAAACACTGAGGCAGGAATCTCAACATTCCTAGAAAAAAAAAAAGAAAAAAACAGCTCTGGATTTGTTTTTACAATCCAATTAAGGTCCAGCTATAAATCAGCGAGGCTTTCCCCCTGTTCGGCTCCTCCGATACACCTCTAGCATGCCTGAAGGCTGTGAGCTGCTGTCCAGTATCTGCAGGGCCAGGGTCAGTCTGATGCCAGTGTTTACAGGAAGAGATGTGCAGGTACTCCACATTTACAACACTGTATATAATACAGCTACAAAACACCTAAGGCTCTTTCTTAATATCCTGAAATACTCGCTTTAATAATTGCATTTGATGTGAAATTTTAAAGAATGTTAAGTTTGGAACTTGAACTGATTAGACATGGAGTGGCACACAACTGGGTCAGTAAGGGTGCACAATGTCTACTCCACTGTGGCAGAGGAAAAAACAAGCCTTGAAGTCCATGGAACTGTCAGTAGAGCTCTGTGATCAAGTTGTGGCAATGCATAGATCAGAACAAAGATATACAATAATTTCTGAGCATGTGAGCGTTCCCAGGACCACAGTGGCCTGAGTAATATTTTAAATGGAAGAAACTTGGAAAGCATTGCTGAGACATTCATATGGCAGTCTGCTTGGAGTTTTCTATGTGGAAAAAAAAAAAAAGACTGGTCTGGTTTGATGAGATGAAAACTGAACTCTTTCTGCCAGAGGTATGTCTGGCAAAAAACAGATGCTGTATATCACCTGTTAATATTATCCCTATGGTAAAACATGGTGGTGGCAGCATCAGGCGATGCAGCTGCTTCTCAGCATGAATTGACAGAGGGATTCGATGAGTGAACACATGAAGGAAGGATGAATGCTAAATCGAAATCTAGGGACATCCTTGACGAGAGTGCACACAAACCCAGATTGTATGACAGACCATGACACTAAACATACAACCAAAACAAACCGCCTTTGAGGCGAGTCTCTGAATGACTCAACCCCATCGCACATCTGTGGAGAGATCCAGTCGATAGATTCTTGATGGAACTTAAAAGCATCTGACATACAGAATAAAATAAACTGGGTAAATTCAAGTGTGCAAAGCTTGTAGAGAGGTATCTAGAGAGGTATACTTTTAGCTGTAGCTGTAATTGTTGCCAAGAGGGCTTCTATGATCTACTGAATTAAGGGTCTGAACATTTTTTTTTTGTAAATACTTTTTTATTCTTAATTATCCATCCATCCATGCATCCATCCATCCATCTATCACGTCATCCGTCATCCATACCCCTTATCTCATGCATGGTCAGGAGACACATGAAGCATAACCAAAGAAATTCTAACGGCACAAGAAAGGGTGAAAACCTGAATGTGGTACCAACCAATCACAAGGCACAAGCACACACTTTCAGTTACACACTATGGGCCATTTGGAAACGCCAGTCACCCCACAAAGTGTGTCTTTGGTCTATTTGAGGAAACCACAGTATAGCTGGTGGAAAACCTAACACGGGGTAAACATTCAACAAAGACGAGAGTTGAGATTTGAATCCCCATGACAGCCCAGCGTTTCAGATGTGAAGCAGGCGGTCCGATCACGGCTTTGGCGTTCTGATAGAACTTTCTACCTTGATCGCATGCAAGCACTAATGAAACACTCTGACAAGTGCATTAGTGTAGCAGGGGATTATATAGAGAAATAAAAGGAGTTTTTCTTCTCTCTTAACTGTGTTGTCTGTTATTCCGCGCAAATCGTCAAAAGTCTCAGTTTGACTTGAACACCCCTTGTATTGTGGAATCCTTAGGGATCAGGGGTTTTGTTATTGTTGTAAGCTGTTTTATAAAATATTTTATGCTGTACACTTCTACAAGCCATGAATGGCTTACATGTCTATGGGTGACAATTACAGGAAATGTACGTTTTTCTGACTGATCATCTTCGTCCTATCACAAAACATTTATAATCCAGTGGGCGTGATCTCTATCTCAGGATGACACTGTGGTCTTTATGATTTGATAAGGATGAAAATGAGGCAAATTATGTCTATAAATAAAACCTTCACACACACACACACACACACACACACACACACACGCACACACACACACACACACACACCTCATTACGATCCATTTGCACCAAAAAGTAACTGTATTGGACAATCTTCTCTGACACTGACTAAAGTAAAATCTTTTGGAATGACATCATTCGTACACTTCATTTTGGGTTTTCCAGCCATTTTATTGCATATCTTGAAATACATCATTTCATCCATCATCATAAATAATGGTTTTCTTAAACATTTCTTGAACTTCACTGATATTTCCTTTCAAGTTTAGTCATTTTTAATTCTGTTTACCAGAATGAGGACTTTGTGATTGCTACAGTATGACCACAGCATGACAGACGTTACATGTTATTTTCCTTTTGAGTCAAAACAAGCTTCATTTTCATGCTTCTAGCTTTCATTAGCTAGAAATGACGGTATGTTCTTTGAGAAATATAAATTCAATCATTTTTGAACATAATGAAAGAGAAACAGGAGCAAGAATGTGCTAGTGCACTTTTCAACTCTACTGTAAGGAGCGAGAACGGCACATATACATGCGTGATCTGCTCCCGACAGCTCATTCATCTCCACGGCACACTTCGCTGCTGCTCTACGGACAGGAATTGTGCGCCACAATCAATCAGAGGCCATGCGGACGATTGTCATTTTTCATTAGCACGGCGACACTTTCCGCTGGCCTGTCAGCCATTAGAGAAAAGCGTCCACTAATGACATATCAATAACTCCGAACTGCACAACCAGAGCTGTGTCAGGCTCGCAATCCCAGCTTGTGTTTATTCCTGTTGGTTTATTGCGATTCACTTGCTTTCTGTTGTGGAAGGATGGGAAGTGAAATGCAGCACCAGGCATGCACTTAATTGCAGAGTTTATACGACAGTCGCGGGATGGAATTTAAATTGCTTAAGGGCTGTTTGGGTGCTCTCGTCTCTCAGACCGCAAAAAAAAGAGAGAGAGAGAGAGAGAGAACCAAATTAAAACATTTAAAACAAGACAATGAGGCGGCACATTCTTGTGTAACTCTGTTATTCCAAGACTGCCATTATTCTTTTCTCTTCTCGTGCACAAGTGCACACAAACACGCGCACACGCACACGCACACACACACACACACACACACACAAATACGCATATCGTGACAAATGTGGTGAGCGCTTTGAAAAGGCACTGTGTGACATAGTCAATTTGCCTCTCGTGAACGATTAAGAACACATGTGCAATGTGAACGCTGAATTACCAGTCTCTTATTTTTTGCCTATTTGCTGTCAAGCTGTCATAAGTTGTAAGCATTTATGAGACAAATCAGTTTACCAGACCATCTTATGCTAAAGAGCTGGAGAAATAAAAACAACTCGTACTCGGCTGTGCACTATTTCCACCTTCTAGCCTTGGATGCTTTTCTTCGCGAATCTTATCTCGTATTATTTATACAATTTTTTTTTTATTCTATCCATGTTACACTTTTAATTACATATACGTCTAAATTTAAAGTTAGGGAAATGTCCTTCCTTCTAACAGTGGTATACTATATGTTTCGAATAAACACATTACAACATTCATAAAAACATAAAAAGGTTTTTTTCCCTCTTTCTGTCCAATACAAGTGCACGTTCTCTTGCAAATTTATTAATTTTCCATGAGCCTTGTCCTATGTAGAGTTATGGGGCCACAAGTCCATTCCAGGGAGCCTAGGACACAAGGAATGGAGTTTCAACCCAGCAAACATTTGGACGTCTGATGACCGTTGAAATGATGTCCTTCTGACATGTCTGTCATAAACGCTCATCAATCGTCCAAATTTTTAGCGTTGCGATTATATATTGAACAACACTTAGCTTAAATCCAAAGTAACAGCAATAGTTGGTTACTAATTGGTAAAATCTTTCCCAATTAATGCCGTCCTACCACGACTGTTTTTGGCCAGGGACACGACGCTGCCGTTGGACCATATGTGCAGGGCATATCAGTCTCAGTACTCTGAAGGGGTCAAAGGACCTTTAGACCCCTTCAGAGGGTCTAGAGAACGCTCATTCACACACTACGGGCAATTTCAGAATGCCTAATCAGCCTAATCCGCATGTCTTTGGAAGAACATGCAATCTCCACACACACGCAAAGACCTGAGGCGGGAATCGAACCCAGAACCTGGAGGTGCAAGGTGATAATGCTAACCATGCCTACATTTTAATCAATTTATTAAAAAAATTAAATCATATGTCCTTAAAGTTATTTTGCGATTAGTATGTGCGCTAGCTCAATGTATTCTCTATATTTGCTGTTATTTTTATTTATAAGGTCTAAGGACTGTCATAACAGTCATAGGATCAGCCAACAATGCAACAGATATAGGATGCGATGACACAACTTGATGCAGCAGGGAAGTGCTCGAGGCTGACGCTGACCGGCTGTAGCATGGGATTTGATGTTGCCTTGAAGAAATTACCTCTCTCATGAATCACTGTCTGGCTGTCGTGACTTGAAGGCTCGTTTCCCTTAATTAAACCTTCTGACTCGCCCACTCTGCCTCCAACGTCTCCGGCTCTTGCTCCGGACTAATTGCAGAAACCCTGATTTTGAACGGCAAATTTGATTCCTCATACTTCACGTTGAGTAGACATGGACTGCTCGGTTTCCCTCAGGACGACGAGGAATAACAGTCCTTTTTACATCGCTTGACTTGAGTCCCAATCAGCAAACAATTTCCACTTGGCAGCGAAGGTGAGCTCATTTCACAGACGCCGTGAACCATAGCGTTTTGGTGCCAAAGCGGGTTTGAAAGCAGCCAGTGCAGCCTGACCTGTCAGTCTGAAAATGACAACACACCTCTGCTTGTTGATTTGTGAAATGTGGGCACGCACCAAACTATTCTATAGGGCCTGCCTGACATGTTTGTGCAGCTGTGGTCCTGTTGGTAGAACCTGGATGGCAGAGGCTTCACTTCAGAATGAGGTCACACCAGTGGCATTGTGGGTATGTGTTCACTAAGGGCTTAAAAAATGGGAAGCATTGTAATCTTGGACGTAATTATAATGGAAAGTAGTCGAAGAGGGTAAAACCCTGCACCTGTGTGCAGCTTGGGCCTTTATGTGGAATAAATACCTATTATCTATTATTAAAATCAGACGAGCAAGACACTAAACACCTGATTTTTAGTGAATGTCCTGGAACACTTTACAGGACAAAAATGCACTTTAATAAGAAACTCCAGAAGAACAAAGCAAGTTTGACAATACAGTATTATAGCTGCAAGCCAAAAATCCTCCAAAAGGAGCACAGATCTCTGTTTTTAATGTTAGACGTTGTGAAGGATTCTTTGCATTCTTTTATTCTTTCAAGGTTCTTTCTTCCTTTGATTCCATAAGGTTCTGCTTCCCTTCATTTCTTCATTTATTTGACATCACTTTCTTTGATCCCTCCAAGATTCTGATTTCCTCCAACTGTTTCAAGGCTCAGGCTTTTAAAAAGTACTTTTGTTTATTTGTTTGTTTTTTTAAGCTTCATTTATTACCTGTGAGGGTTCAGCATCCTTTGATTCTTCATGGTTCTAGCTTCCTTCAATTCCTTCAAAACCCCATTTTTTTGTCTTCCTTCAGGTGCTTCAAGTTTCTGCCTTCTTTCTATTTCTTCAGCACTCTAGCGTCCGTTAATTCCAGGAAGGTTCTAACTTCATTTATTTTCTTTGATGTTCTAACTTCATTTGATTCCTTCAAAGTACTAAAGTGCTTCAATTCCGTCAAGGTTCTGGCGCCCTTCAGATTTTTCGAGCTTCTACATTTATGTTATTTTATCAGTGTTCTAGCTTCCTTTAATTTCTTGAAGGTTCTTGCTTGCTTCAAATTATTTGACGTTCAGACTTCTTCAACCCCTTCAGTGTTCAAACTATCTTTGACCCCTTACAGGTTCTAGCTTCCCTTTGATTCCTTCAAGGTTCTTCAAGGTTCTTTGAGTTTCTACCTACTTTCTGTTTCTTCAGTGTTTTAGCTTCCTGTAATTCATTGAATGCTCTAGTTTTACGTACGTGTATTTCTTTTAAGGCTCTTGCTATCTTTTCATTTGTGCCTCAGTGTCCTCCAGTTCGTTCAACAGTCCAACTTCCTTTGATTCCTTAAAGGTCTTAAGTGTTTTTAGGAGTATCTAAGCGTTGTCCCAATAGGTTAAACCAAAGAACATCTAAATGCTTTTACAAGTTGACCCTCTTTATATTGATTTTCGGTTTGCTTCATTGTATACTTCTGTATGTTATGTTCTATGGCACTAATAAATAGTTTTAAAGAAACAGTGTGCAAGTGATCCTTTTCCATATGAATTTAATTTTTTAAGACAGGTTCTGGGAGTTTAAGTGCTTAGAAGTGAAAGTCTGATTTTTAGATATTGGGATAAGCTGTACAAGCTATATACCGTAGATATAAGCTATAATCCTGACGTTCCCAGATACTGAAGTATGATCTAACCTCTCATGTTATTGTTTTTCCACATTTAAATATCGACACCATAGTGTCTGTCCATATGGTGTCGATATGGGATGGATGGTTGCAGGGTTCTTGGTGAGGCTATAGTGAGGCTATCGACACCATAGCCTCACCAAGAACCCTGCAACCATCCAACCCTGGATTTTAAGACCAGCTTTCATCCAGACCTCTTCTCTCTGCTCTGCTCTGTCTGTTGAAGTGATCTGTGTTGATCTGTTCCTCCAATGACCTCCTATCATAAAAAAAAAAAAAACCCACAAATAACCCTGAGCCTGGGTTTGAATGATGGCTGAACTTGAGAATGCAAAAGGGTGTGTTTTGTGCAAATACTCCGTTGTCTCAAACGGAAAAAAAATGGGGTTGTCAGGGTGTATTTATGAACATAACTATATGCATGTGTATTTATCCATATATTTATTTATTTAAATATTTAATAGTTTATGAATCTAAAGATCCACAACTGTAGGGAGAAGTAATGAAGGTTACATGGTTTTATGACTGATTGACTGAGCACCGTGGAAGCTGAGCAACTCGGGCTCAAGAAAATGGTCAAAGGATGTGATGTGTGTGATGCAGTGTGGAGTTGTCCACAAGCATGTGGGAATACTTCACTAGATCTAGCACTAAACAACTCTGTAGTAGAACAAACGTTGCATATGGGCAAGGGGAGCTCAGAGGTTAAAACTTCCATCGGACCATCGATCAGAAGGTCACGAGTGCAAATCGCAGTACTGCCAAGCTGCCACTGCGAGTCCCTTATCCCTCAAGTTGCTCTGGATAAGGGTGTAGAACACTGTAAATGGACATCACTAAAATGAAACACACTGCAGGCAAACTCTACAGTATGCACACAGGTAAGAGGCGAGATTCAAACCACCAACCCTTCCGGTGCAAATCAGCAGTGTTTACTACTAAGCCATGAGGTTAATAAAAATCCAAATGACACTGATCTGTGCAGGCAACACAGCATAGGTCATTAATGGCTAAAAGTATATATGTATTTTATATATATATATTAAATGGAAGCCAATGCTGGTGTGTGTTAACAAGGAGGCTTCAGACTTCAAACTTTGCATTTGGATTTTCATTTACGTCAGGTAGAAAGAAAGTTTTCATCACTTACTAACGTGTACCATCAGAATATGGGAATGACGTCTTAAAATTTGCGTATTCTTCTAATATTATTATTATTATTATTATTATTATTATTTTGTTCATAGAAACACCCCAAAACAGCAATTAAAACATGTCATCGTGTGGAGCTGTGCTATTTATCTGCCCATGTGACCTTTTTCAAAATTCAGTTTATCGTATTGTCTATTTTGTGCTGAAAAAAAAAAGGATATGTCGCTGCACAATCCTGAGCCCTATATATGTAAAAAAAAAAAAAAAAAGCACATAATAGCTAAAATGATCTGGGTTTTAAAGGCTATGTGACATTGCAACTGATAAAAGGGTCTGTGTAGAAACCTGAAAGAAATGTGTCTTAGAAGCTTTCCCTTGTGAAAATTAGGAACCATCCAAGGAACACTTAAGCAATCATTTTTAAGGCTTTAATCTTGCTGTTTATAAATGAACAGAAATCAAGCAATACTTTGTGTAAACTTTCGTATTGCCTTACGCTAATGTGATCTTCTCTTCCCTGATGATGAGTCATCGGCGGTCAGCTTCTCTCCAAGCACTCAGCATTGTGGGTAACGGAGCCGAGCTACCACCTAGGTGGAGGGAGAGAGGCCTGGCTAGTGCATGTCGCACCAGGCTCGCTTATGAGCTGCGATGCTTCTGTCATGGTGCACCATTTTATGGCAGGGTGTGTGAGGTAAAACGCAGAACTTGGACCAGCCGACTGCTTAGATGTGGCTGATGATGTAAAGGTTTTTTTCCAGCAGGACCCGACTGGCTGCATGCATTACTGCATGCGCTACTGCGCCGCAATAGGATCGTATAGGAAACTGCACAGTAAGCTGAAAAAGAGGCCGTTTACATTCATCAAAAAACGTTTCTTCTTCGTCATTCGCTCGGTATTACGTCAGGTTATGAATGTAAGGTGCTGCTCGGGTGTAACGTCTCCAGGGTGTTGTTCTTATATAAGATGGCTGTGCTGTAAATGTGCCTGAAGGTTATGAGTGAGAAAGTGAAGCTGTTAGCAGACACAATGAGGGCAACATCTGTTCATAGAACATTTACAACGGAGCAGTTTAAAGCATCTACATGCCACAATGGAGGCATTTATCTTCGAGTCAATAAATGCAAATTTGGGTTTACGTCCTAATTGCTTTATAATGCGATGCGCAAGTGCCACTTCAGAGCTTTCTCCTTGCAAAGAAAGATTGTGTGGTTGTTTTCAATCTCTTCCGAAGCACATGCCTCAACAATGATGTGTCCCAGTGCAATTGGAATATGTTTTAATTGTCCCCCTGTGCATCATCCTCTTAGTCGTCAACAAACACATTTTTAAAAATCTATCTGAATTAAGAGTGAATGCGAGTTAGAACTAAAGTCGTGAGATAAGTCATAAGAATAACTGAGCGGATCCAAATGATACTCTGAGAACGATGCTTTGACCTCAAAACACCAGAACAACCGTGTCATGTGTACAATATTATTATGAATGAATGACATCACTCGTGTTAATGTTCGCAAGATAAATGAGTTGATATTATTGCTTACATTATAGCAGCTATAAACCACCAGCCTCCATCCTCTCTCTCTCTCTCTCTCTCTCTCACTTTCGCTTGAAGATAATGAGACAAAATACACAACCTGTCATGTGGCTGAAAAAAGCTTTTCCATGTTAATTAAGTATCAACACTGGACACTGAAGACTCCTTGTTGCATAAACATTTCCTTACAGAAAACTTACAGAATCCAAGATGATATGTTTTTCTGTGTGAAATGACAATTTGTTTTACTATTTTTTCCCCCCTTTAGTCAATAGTCAATAAATTTGTGTTTGACCTTTTACAATACGTCCATGGGGGGTCCATAGGTGCTCCATAGATGGTCATTCAGTACATTCAGGTCATCAGCTAATTACAGTTTATTGCCCAATAATATTGTTGAGCCTAAACCTGACCAGCTGAAGCAACCTGAAGCTGTATGCATAATGGGTGCACTTCCCTTCTCACCCTGACACGCCCATTGCTCTGAAATAGGGTCAATCTGAACTCATCAGATCACATGACCGTTGCATCACTCCAAAGTCCAATCTTTATGCTCCCTAGCAAATTTAAGTGTTTTTTTTTCTCACTAACAAGATGATTTCTTATTGACACGCAGCTGTTTAGTCTCATCACTTTGTGTGTGTATGGAAATGCTCATACTTTTACTACTTTTACTATTTAACACAGCTCTGATTTCTGTTGTTCAATTCCTTTTTATGATGCAACTTCACCAAGCATTTAAAAGATCTCCAGTTATGGTCATTCTTTTTTTTTTTTTTTCCAGGCCACATTTCTTCCACAAAGTTGACACGTCAGGTTTTACTAACGTGTTGGACAATTCTTAAACCAGTTTCGTTTATGTTCTGCGCAGGTTTCTTGAAGCAGAGCAGTATATTCTCCATGAGCACAGGATACATCTTCCTACATGGTTGTTTAAGGAAATGTGAAGCTCCTCATTGCATTAATGAGGCTTAAACAAATTGATGCCAGCTGAAACATATTAATCACTGCAGTAATTATCCAGTCAAAGGCTTTTAAGTGTTTGTTTATTTAAATCCCAAAATGACTTTTTTATTGGCAGGCAGTGTACATATATACAGTAGCATAATATATTAGAACTAGCACATTGTTTAGATGTTAGAGCTGGAACTACTGTCCGGGGTGATGTTAAAGAAAATGAATCAACACCTACAGTACTGATTCCAGAATTCAGCCCTACCACAATGTGAAAAGGACTTATATTTAATCAATGAGTTTATTTAAAAAGATTTCTCTTTAATGAATACCATAATATTTCCTTTAGCTTTTTTCTAGTCTCCCCACTTTTCCACTCCCTCCACTGGCTTCCTGTTGCTGCCCGGATCAAATTCAAAACACTGATGCTTGCCAAAAATACAACGCTAAAAATGGCCCAGCACCCACTTCTCTCAAAGCACTTATCACGCCCTGCACTGCACCACATTCCCTCTGATCCTCCAGCACCACTCAACTGGTCCCATCATTTCTCAGGGATTGAGGAAGACTGGACTAGACTAGAGTGCATCTAGAATGTTTTCTGTCCCTCGAGGTGCTTTAACGAACTTCCTCTAGATGTCTGTACAGCTGGCAATCTTTAAGCAGGGTCGCGAGGGGCCTAGAGCCTATCCCAGGAGACCTAGGGCATGTGGTGGGGTTACAATCCATTGGACACTCATTTACGCACTATAGGCAATGTAGAAACGCCAATTAGCCTAACGTACATGTCTTTGGACTGTGGGAGGAAACCAGAGAACCCGTAGAGAACTCACTAAGCACGGAGAGAACATGCAAACTCCAGACAGAGGTGGGAATCAAACCTGGCCGGGATCAAACCTGGACCCTGGAGGTGCAAGGTGACAGTGCTAACCACAGTGCACACCCTGCCCCGCCTTGCGCCATAAGTCTCCTGGGATAGGCTACAGGCCACCCGCGACCCTGTATACAGGATGAAGCGGTAATAATAAAGCAACGCTTGTAAAACTTTTGCAGTGACATTACAATATGTTTCTATCATGTTCTGATTTGGTTTGGTTGTTTTGATTAGTGTACATGATCCGAGTTTACAGATACTGTCTTGTGTTGTGTATGGAAAACAAAATACTGTGAGGCTTAAGTACCTAAAACTGCTGTCTTATAAATCTTCTTTTTTCTTTTTTCTTTTTTTTTTCACAGTGTAATTACCCTTTGCCCAAGTTTGCATGCCTTCTGTTCTGGCTTCAACCACAGATGCTCTGCCGAGGCTTGAGGGACGGGTCACTTTCTGCAAAAAAATGACAAGCATGCGTGGGAAGGCGAGCTAGACGCAGGACGGTGCGTTATTCCAAAACAAACAAAAAAATAAGTGTTACAATGTAAACACCAACGCAGTTGGCTGTGAAAAGTCATTCAGGAGCGTATCGTAAATATTATGCTTCACGCATCTGTTCGCAATACCATCCTGACAGCTATTTTAAAATGTTAAGCGGCGCTATAAAAACAACGCTCCCTTATGGGACTTAGTTAAGAAACAGGGCCATGCATGAGATGCACAAGTGTGTGTGTGTTTAAGATAAAGAAGCAAGAGGTGTGTGCAGAATGATGAATTTCATGAGAGTTAATTAAGAAAAGAAAGATAAACACTTTAGTTAAGGCAAAGAGGGAGTGCTTTAACTCAACCGGTGTCATAGGAATGCATGCACTGTAGTATATAACATACAAAATTTTTTAAATATCATTAAAAAAATAAAAAAATAAATAATGCATTGTTTCCTGTTATCGTCATTTAACTTCTCAAGCCTGAATCTTAAACACAACAAATCATAATTAATGTGTTTGCTTTAATTAACGTTTGCCGCCTGATTAGTAACGGGGCATGAAAATCTGATTCACAGGCAGGGTTTTTTTTTTTTCTTTTTTTTTCCAAAAAAAGTGTGTGTATGTGTGTGTATTTATGCATGACAGGTGGTGCCTGATTCAGAGAGCACCTTATTTGCATATATTTGACAACCATCTGTGCTAATAGTGTCCGCAATGTCTCTATTAGGCTGCTTGCCATGTGCTGTTGCCAGGAAATCCGTGCCCATTTTGTGCCAACGTTGAGTCGGCATTTCCACCACTGGGTGCACCTTAAAAACAGACTGACATGACAAAAATAAACAAGGTTGGTGTATTTTCAGGGCTGATTTTTCACATGCATAATTCTTTCACTGGCTGTTTTTATGTCAGTCATCTAACAGCATCATTTCAACCATGAGACTAAGTCTTTTTTTTTTTTTTTTTTTTAGGATTTTACTCATGTTCAATTCTTAAAATTTCTGCATAGAGATGTCTCAAACCTTTGGTTATTAAACAGTGATCACAAACACCTAGAGATCATTTCTGACTGTGGACAGCAAGGGACAGCCATGTCCGGTCCGATCTCACAGAAAAGCCAATGTAGCACAAATTTCTGAAAAAACAATGCTAGACATGGTGGAAAGGTATTAGAACACCCAGTGCATCTTAGCCTGCTGTGTATGGGGCTTAGCAGGCAAAGAGTTCAAGGTTGTTGATCCGATCTCCAAATCCAATCGAGAGTCCTTGGGATGCAATGGACAAACAAATCTATTCCGCCGCGCAACTCACAGCAGTTCTTGTGGAGTCATGGAATGAGGGACCAGAGCTGCCCTGGTGGCACAAGGGGAATGTAAAACATTAAAACTTGGTTTTACTCTTAGTGGTTTTAGAAGGTTACAATTTATTACAGGTAATACAGGCAATAGTCGAGAATTTTTTATATATATAATATATTTTGAGGTATTAATTAAATATTGGCAAACATCCTCTTAATGAGATCATTGGTCTAATAATTTGGTTTTAGCCTTAATAAATTAGTTTGAATACAAAATTATACAGCATTTAACAGTTATATATAGTAACACAGTTTAAATCGCAATCATAACATGTCAAAACAATCACATGATGTTGATTTAAATAATCAAATCGCACTACCATTGAACTTTTTCTTTGTTTTGAATATTTAAAAATTCTAAAATGTTCTGCTTATTTTAAATTTTAAGAGACAAAAAGAAAAAAAATCATAAATGTCTTAGCCTTTACTGTACACACTATGGTAAAACAGACCTAAGCTAATAATCTGAAGTGCACAATGAAATCTCAGCATTCAAAATGTCTGTGATGCTCCTGCTCTGCAGTGGGAATAAAATATTTAAATGCAGTTTCTCTCATTTCACTTATCTGGGTAATCAGATTGTTTTAAAAACTGCAGCAGAACTTTACTCATTACTGGGAGAAGAGTAAAAAAGGCCTGACTTTGTATAGTAACGTTTTATTGCTTTCCATAGCACTATAAGATATATTTGTACATTAGTTATATACTGTATCACTGTGCTGCATGGTTAGCTAAAATGTAAAAAAAAAAAAAAAGGTCCAGCATCCTTTAATTTGATTAGTAAATGTATTACAATCAAGTTAATATATTGTGGATTATTCAGTGTATTACATTTTTGGTTTGCTGTTCTCTTTTTTTATTCCTCCATTTTCAGGCCACCCGTAAGGTACAACTCTCCATCTGGTTATTACAAAGCTTCTCATACACCTTGGCTTCAGTGAAATTGTCCAATTAAGTCCAATTACCAACCTGAGCAAACAGAAGAGGCAAACATCCAAATAAACACTGAGCTCAGGAAATGAACGCTATTACCTTTAATGATGAATAAACCACATTTGAAACCTTTCTATGAAAAAAAAAGGCTGTAGTGGTGACCAGAAATTTTGGAGACACTTGAGTCCACAGCACACTTGCTGATCACAAACGATGAGATAATCGTCAAATCATGCCTAGATTGGATCATATCATGTAATGGTTGGATTAAGGGACCACCTACCTCTCGACCTTTCCTGGGTCAGATATGAAAACTTTCAAAAGTTGAGTTTTTTTTTTTTTTTTAAGGTCTGCAAACCCCTTGTCATGATGAAAACAGAAATGGCTTTTAAAAGGTCATATTCATATTGCAATATTTTATTTAACAAACAAATTTTCTAGGAGATACATTATGTTGTTTGTTAATATGTACAATTACAATATACAAAAAAACCTACGTATGAGGGGTTTCCAGTCAAACCGGGACTTTTGATGGTGCAGAACACATTTATGAGAGTAAAAACTCCCTTTATTTCTCTATATAATCCCTTGCCACACTTATCCCATGAATTTTTCCCAGTGTTTCACTAGTGCTTGGATACCATCAAGATAGAAAGTTTTCTCAGTACACCAGAGCCATGATTGGACGTCTGTCTGCTTCACGTCTGCAAAGCTGTCTTCCCACAAGCTTCTTTATTGCACCTTCCCATTAATGAAAAACAATGCCTCAGTTTGATCATCAAAGTCTTTGTGTTTTGCAGGACAATGCAAGTCCTCATGCTGCCCACCACACTGCTAGCACATCACAGGAACTTAGCTTGGTAGTTATTGCTACATCCCCCACAGAGTCCTGACCTCATGCCAAGCCATTTCCACATGCTTGGTCCATTTAAAGCTAATAAGGGTAGTTTTTACTCTCATAAGTGTGTTCTGTTATTCTGAGAATTTAAAGTCCCAGTTTGACATGAACCTCACAATAATACAAAAAATATATACAACATAAATATAAAATACACATACATATAAAATAAGGGTTCTCAATGCATAAATTAATTCACAAAAATATTATTTATGTAAATAAACGTCCCTCATTGCAGGTTTCATAAACGATATTTAAATGTGTGCAAAAATATTTTTTCTTTGTATTGAAGCTGTAGCGCTTTCTGTTGAGATACTGGTACTTTTGAATCAAGAAAACACATTAGCTACAAGCTGACAATATATTGGCTTAAGTTATTCAAGGTTTGGAGTAAATTAAATTCTCATAATCAAGTCATCAGTTCATTATTCAAAACCACAGAGAATAAATAAAATGCAAAAAACATTGCTAAAGTTGCTGAACTACAGGCAGCTTTTTGACAACCTCTGACTTTTAAATATGGCAATAAACTGGTAATTTCAGTGGTCTGCAAATTAATTAATATTTCCTTATGCTAATTATTAATCAGCTGAAATGTCAAGTAAAAGAAAATATACACGAACATTCTACGACAGCCGAAAGGATCATGGAAAGGTTACGTGATAGGAAAAAAGTCAATTTGATGAAAATGAGCGAAGAAATTTTAAACAGTTCACATTACGTGCTTCAAAGTCTACACAAACATCTGTATCCTGTGTGGAATATCTGCATTTGCCACCACATTAAGCATTTCACACTTGTTCTCCTATGAGCATGAAGAATGAGTGTAACGCTTCATTCAAACCTCACAGGCCAGAGACATTCTTATGGCCACAAGTCCCACAGGAAGGACAGGAGTGTCCATTTTGGAAAACACACACATGCATGCACTAACTACAAAGGATATGGTTAAAAACAAATCATGCTCGGAGGATGGAAACTAGAGTTCACAAACGGTGCTCTAATGGCTCAAAGAAAGACAGAGAAGGCTAAAAGAATAGAGGTAAACTTACGCTTATGAGGAAGCCGTGCCAACATCAGCAGACGCGCTCATGGTGCAGTCTTTTCAATCACTCTCGGATTTCCATCAGCTTTACGAAACACCCTGCTTTTTCTGTAGATGTTGGAGCTGCTTGAGAGACTCGAAATCAATACAGCAACATCTGAGGAGTGTCTAAGTTGGTGCGACAGATCTATGGTGTCTATGATAACTTCCTCTTCTCCAAACCTCAACATTTCCTGAGCACTGGGATGAGAATTTCAACTGCAAGAACCATACTTATTATTATTATTATTATTATTATAATCTTGAGGCACCGAATACATCTTCAGCCAAACGTGAAGGCATGGTAAATTTGGGAAAGCTAAGATATTGTTTTAGAGCTGGGGTGGGAAAAAGCAATGAGGTGAGAGGAATAAGTGAGCTGCAGTATATTATTCTGTATTCATAGGATTTGTGTTGCCATTTTGGACCAACTTTTTGATTTTGTTGGACTTTATATGAATGGAGTCATAGGAATGAGGAACCGCTACCACAGCTGCCTAGCGTTTATTTATTGATTTTTTTAAACATATGAATAAAAAACATTAACCACCTTGCTCTGGTTAACCACGGATTTGCTTACAGCAATCTGATTTGCTTATATAATTTTAATTTGTGACGCAATAACACTCAACTATATATATATATATATATATATATATATATATATATATATATATAATGATAAAATTACCTTATGGTAATTGGAACTGTGGATTAAAACACAGCTATAAAAAAAACAGTGTGTCATCTGTAGTTAACTAGTTTACATTTGTATATTAGTGGACTAAGGGACTAAGGGAGTCTGAATTTCCTCCTGAATTTTGCCTCCTGTGGAGCTACTGAAGTCACTTGGATTGATAGTGACCACAAATGACCCCTAAGAAGTTTTACTATAGTATAATAGGGGAAATTATAGTACATATCATAATACATCTTATTATTATGTGGCACTTCAGACATTACCACTGTAATGTACTTACAGTATTAAGTACCTGGGTAGGTACTGTGTCTCTTCAGCAGGTAACGGTGCTACTGTAGTACTATGGTATGTAGTACTATGGTGACTATGGTGAATATATCCTGGTACTTAATGAGCACCACAGTTTCTACAAAAAAAAAAAAAAAGCTTTCTAAAAATTATAAAGGATAAAGCTTCCTCAAGCTTGACTCATTAATAACATTAATAGCAATGTTTATTGTAAAGATGAAATGTAAATACAAAGAAAAAATGCTGGTGAATTAGCTAGCAAGCTAGCTAGGTAGCAGCTTACTTCTAACCTCACCATCTAAATAAGGTAAATGAAACCCACTGGCTTGTTAGCTAGCTAGTAATTTAATCAGTTGTATTTAGTGGAGACAGATGTCTTTGTGAATCTGCTGAAGAAAATTCTAGAAAAAAGGAGAAACAAGACAGAGTTTTACCTCAGAAATGGTCAGCATGGTCAGCCGCATGCTAACAGACTGTGATTTATGCCGTTTAGGCAAGTGAATTTTATTCACTTTTGGGCTGCCAAAAAGGGAAACGCATAGTTTTCAGGTGTCTCCCATGTCA
This sequence comes from Clarias macrocephalus, assembly GCA_011419295.1. Taxonomy (NCBI): domain Eukaryota; kingdom Metazoa; phylum Chordata; class Actinopteri; order Siluriformes; family Clariidae; genus Clarias; species Clarias macrocephalus. The sequence continues at coordinate 23,848 of JAAGKR010003576.1, forward strand.
CTAAAACAAGGGGTCAAAAAAAAAAAAAACTGTAAATTCAGTCTTACCTTGCTAGTAGCTGCTAAATACAATGTTAGCGAGCCCTGTTTACTACACTGACTGACCTTTTATTAGCCACTGTACCTTAGTGGCTCCACAGTTCTTCTTGTTATTGTCATTGTCTTTCTGTTGTATTTATTAAGCACTTGAACCTGGTAATCTTAGCCTGTCATAAGTATATATAGTATATTAAAAATAAAAACGCTCTGATGTATGCATTTTATCCTTACATCTTCTTACATTGTCTTTATGAGGTGTGTCCTTCCCTCCTTTCTCGTTGTCTTTCTTTTCATTTGCACAAAAGACAAGATGAAAAATGACAATCCCGATGCGAGGCGTCCACCAGCGAGACTGGCAGCTGAAAGCAATTTCCTGTCAAAATCTGCGTGTCTGGTAAAAGACAGCTGAAGGGCGAGGAGACAATACGACATTAACAGTAAGACAGAGAGGACCTCCCTGATTAATCCGCACACAGCATGGCGCTGTGAGATGCCGGGATACTGTCACAGCACCACTGGAGAAACAGAATTAACAGGTTTCTAGAAAACATGCTTGTGTTGTTTTAGTTTTTGTAAGGTTGCAAGTTTGAATGAACCTGCATCAGTCTTTTTTTTTTTTTTTTGGGCAGACTGACAAATGCAACATGGTGTGTAATCTTGGGTACATCTGGGTGTCCAGGTAACAACGACACACACTTGTTGCATTAACTGATTCGGTAACCACATACACAGGCATAGTGCTTAGGTGTCTTTCAGTTTCTTCTGTTGCCTTCTACTTTTTATAAATTGCTAGATTGTTGCCATAAGGAACAAATTTATGCAACACTGGCATCCCATTCATGCATCATGTCCAGTTTTTCCAGGGTAGATCCTGGATCCACTTTGACTCTGACCAAAATTCTGACTATTGATGATAAGTCAGTGATCACAATTACCTCACTTAGCACAATATGAATATGTGATATTTAAGGAATAATACACGTTGGATGTGCTGTAGTGGGAGATCAATAATAGATGGCATGACGTGACGCATATTGACATCAATGTTGCTGAAATTTTCAGATAAAAGTAAATGTGTTATTTCCAGCCAACATGGTATTTTTGATCAGTTTACAGTTAGTAATATGATAATAATTCATTCATTTTCAAAAATGCTCACATAAAAGCTGCGATCACTTACAGAAATTACGAATGGTGTTCAAGTCAAACCGGGATGACTTTGGTAAAACCATGTGAGATTTAAGGAGACATCAAGCACAGAAATCTCGTAGACTCTTAGCTGCAGTAAAACATTTAAACGGTGCAAACGTTTTAGAGTAGCCAGTACATCCATGAATAACGATCCTTGACAACTTTTTACCTTTCTACCTATTCAAGCACTAGTGAAACACTGGGATGAGTGCAAAAGTGCAGCAGGGGATTATATAAAAAATAAAAATAAAAGGAGTTTTTACTCTCACAATTGAGTTCTGTTATTCTGGAAAATTAAAAGTCCCAGTTTGAATTGAACACCCCTCATATAATATACTAAATCATTGTTCTTTCTAAGAATTCATATTTTATTATTTTTATTATGATTGCGTGATTTTATTGAAATTCACTTTTTCAGATATTTTTTTTCACCTCTCATTTTTTGACCATTATTATTTTAAAGCATTGTAATAATACATTTTGCTCCTCCATTGTGTCTAATTAATAATGCGCTGTATATTTTCTAGAATATGGTGCTAGATTGGCTATGGATGTAAAATAATGCTCTGTGCACATGCTCTCTATAATAATTAGAGTCTTTAATTTTTTCCCCCATTGCTTATCTTCCTAAACCCTTAATCATGCTGTACAGACCCGGTTTCTTCCTTGAAAGCCGAGCACGTTCAAGGACGAGAGATATTGGCAGTCATTTTTCATCCTTGCATTTACCGTATGTCATCCAGTTTTAGCTCCTTAATCAACAAACTGAAGCACTTTGCTTGTAGTTAATTTTTATTTTATAATGGCTTTTATGAGACAATTTCTTTATACGCACATTTCAACAGTTAGGGTTTTTTTCTTTTTAACTTCTCCACATTCATTTCTCGAATAAAGCAGAAAAGCTTGCCAAGTGTTTCGGATTAATTGGATGTGCTCATCCTCCGGCAGCGTCCTCCAGGAGGACACCTTATCGCCACAGCCCTATCTGTTTATTAAAGCAGAGCAAAGCAATCTGGCCTGGAAAATATGAAGCCTGACTGTTTCTCCCCCCTCTTTTTACAGCCAGCCAGGCCTTGCTCCAGAGTAATTGAGCAATTAAGAATGATTGATTCATTGCCAGGAAAAGTGTCAGACAGAAAGGAGGAGACAGGAAGAAAAGGGGTTTGGGAGTTGGAAAGATTCTGTACAGTAGCACCAAGGAGAGCAAAAAAAGCTGTTATGATAAAAGATGGAGACATGCCTGTCTTTGGGGACGGTATTTAGAGCATCTGTGCTGATATTTACCAAGCGCTTGGTTGCGTATATGACATTGATGGTGACGTTGAAAGACAGCTGAAGCAAACTTTAATGGATGTGATTGCAAAATTTTAGAAAAGTTTAAGAAAGTAGACTGTCAATCATATGACCTGCATCCACTGAAACAAATCCCCATAACTCATCCTGACAGGACAAAGTGTTTGTTACTATCATATAAGGTTTGGTATTTGGCTACTATAAAGGTTCTGACCACAATTTATTATACTAAAAAATGTATGTCTATTCAGTAAGACTTTATCCTAGTCAGGGGTACATTGGATTCAGGGTGTATCCTGGGAAAACTGGGGCAGAGCAAAATAATTCACCCTGGAATGATCGGAGGCCATACCATGGCAGGGCTGTATTCGATTTGTCAAACACATGGTTTTTTATTTTGGTCATGTTAACCTTATTTAAACACCAGGACAAAATACACAACCTGGCCAAAAAAGTCAGTTTCAAAAGGGTCAAATTATTCAGCTGCATCAAGCAAAGAAAACAACTAAGGAGATTACTTAAAATTACTTAAAATAGATTACTGAGATGACTGTAATTGAGTTATGAACTATCCAACACATTATTAAAACTTTGAAGGATAGTGCTGAACCATCAACTTCGTAAAAAATAAAATGTGGTTGGGAAAAGTCATAAATGCAGATCACTTAAACACTCGGGGAAGTTGCATTGTTAAAAAAAAAAAAGGACTGTATAAATCACAGCTACGTATAATAATGAAAAATAACAATAATGTGTTTTGGGACTGAATAGCTTAACTGGACTTGGGAGCAATTAAAAAAATATCATGTAGTCTGATAAGTAAAGATTGACCCTATAGCAGAGTGATGGGCGCGTCAGGTAAAAAAGGGAAGAGCACGAAGTGATGCACCCATCATCATGCATCATACCTTAATTACAGTGTCCACTGTACAAGCCTCTGGAGGCAGTGTTATGATCTGGGGTTGCTTCATTTGCTCAGGTCTAGACTCAGCAATGTTATGTGGCAATAAAATGAAGTCAGCTGATGACCTGTATGTACTGAATGAACAGGTATCACAGCTATGGATTTTGCCTTCTTCCATGATTGAATGGGCATTGTGAAAGAGTCATTCTGGGGACATGAGGAATCATTTTCCAATATGCACTGCCCACCATAATCAAAGCGAAATGCAGTAGAACAAAGTATTAGCATGTGCAACTTCAATACACTTTATTCAAAAGAAAACTAATAAAAACATAAGTAAATTTGAAATGACTTTCTCTCTCTCTCTTGAACACAATAAAAGAAAAAAGAAAATACAGCAAGCAATCATGACTCATATTGTTTCCTCCCTTTAATTCATTGACTTTCTAGAAATGGAATGTTTATCTGTAATGAATAATTTCTTCAACCCAAAGGAACTGAGTTATCATAGTAATGGCATCCGGATTATAGCTTCCACACTCACAGAGGAACGATTCTGGAAAACCAGCCGGAAAACAACACTTCTTCCAGCCATCCCATATGGCGCCTCATATTATCCGCCTGCTTACTTATTGATATATGACAGATATTAAAGACGACACCTGTGTCAAACAGTTCCTTTCCTTCACTCCACTTGGCTAGTTTTTAAGGAGCACTTAGGCAGCGTTTCTTCCTCCGTCATGGTGACAGGCAGCATCTGTGGGCTGCATTTCTTTGAGGTCCTAGGCCACCCAGACAGACAGAACAGTGTCTTTACATTAACTCAGCCGTTTCTTACGTATAATTACATTTCTGGCCTTGTCTTATGGAGGAAACAGGACTCCAAACAGCCAGGAAAGAGTCTGACCGATACAAAGCACAACTGGAAGATGTTAATCGAATTGACTTGAATGTGTTTTTCCTAATTTATGGATCATATTAGCTGGTTAGTTTTAATGATGGCGTCCTGGTTTGATTACCTGCATTAATCACAGCGTCTGGCTCGGTCACCGCATGAACTTGGTGAACTTTTCGTTCCAATGGTTCACTTCAGCAGGAAGAAACAGCATAAAAGCAGTGATCTCAGCAATCATGGAAGTGTGGGAGGGTCGTTAGAGAGAAATGTACCCATGAAGACTTTAGGTTGTCTTTATAGTACTATTAGAATTTTTCTAAATACATGAGCAAATATTTCATAAAAATGTTTACCAGTCATGATTCAAACCTGGAGTTTAATTAGGAACATTGCTAATCTACATTATAATAAGTACATTACTCTTATACTTCTGTGTATTAATCATTTTTACTCCACATTTAAGTGCATTAAATGTAAGGATAAGCATTTGAATTTTTTTTAAATAAGAAAAAAAAATTTAAACATGAAAATGCCTTATTTAGCGATGCACACAACTGTACAAGTATTCTCTATTGCTTTTTATTTTGCTCTATTTTTGCGTCTACATGACTGGACATTGGAACTTTAGAGGGTATGCTGGATTTTTAAAAGGGGGTACTGGGTTTTTTGAGAGATGGCACCTTCAGTCCACTGGTACTGGTTCACATCTGTGCTGGGAGATTCTGTTGTCAATTTTTTGCCTGCTGTTTGCATTTTTGCTCCTCCCGGGCATTTAGTTGGCTCACGGTAAGAGGGAGGTATTGAAAGCAATCAAAAATCCACTTTTGTTACATTGCTAGGCCAAATTGAGCACACCTGCTAGCCAAAAACAGCCTCTGTTTTGATATGCAGCACGGTCAGTTAGGTCCGTTCAAGCGATTTATTAATTTCTGATTGCACAAGACAGGGGGATTCCATGAGTGGGGACGTCCTGACTTGGACTCATTCCATGTTGGATAAACTTCAACAGTTGAATTAAAGGATGTCAACATTCCATTCATTCAACGTGAGCTAGCTGGACAACAGACAGTGATTTTGAAACATTACACCTGACTATTGTCAAGTCAGCAAGTGAATTAGGGTGAATGTACGACTTAATATGAAACGTTGCCTTCACTTGAGGCTACATATTAATGAGGAAACAGCCTCTCAATCAACTTCACCAGGGAGTGAAAAAAGTGTTTGTTGCTTGGCGACGTTTGACTCTAAACCCTAGTGGAGATTGAAAAAACTAAATCAGAATGCACAGCCATAAACACACAGTCTGGTGTCTTCAAACACATTGAGTGTGTGTATAAATGGTTGTAAAAATGGGAATAAATACAACGGTCACCTTTGGCCTCTGTGGTCCCGAGTTAGACTACAGAGGTTTCTAGAAGGATGGATGGATGGAATGTTTTAAGTAAGAACGGGCTTTATGTTCAAAAGTGGGTGATTTTATTATTTTACTATGTATAACTTAATTTCATTAGTGATGATAGATTATTGTTATGTATCTTAAACTAGAAGCATTATCAATGTCGATTTACAGGGAAATATACTGAAATTAGCTACTTAGATACAAAACCTTAGAAATGCATTTAAACACAAAGCAGGGAACAGAACCATGCTAGTATCATGGGATAACAGCATCATGTAACATCTGAGAGAAGATGAGACAAGAGGAAGGATATGCCTCAAGGAATCAAGCTGAATCATAGCATACGGCCAAACTGCTCTCAACAAACTGGCCACGGCATCTAAAGTGACTCGCTTATTCCTGAATCTGATGCACATTTTTTTCCTTAGGCTGGGGCCTCTGTGGTTTCCATGGGAAGTTTATGTGAGACACCAGGATGTCTCTGTGCCCACAGATGAGTTTCTCATGTGTTTTTTTCTCCAGGAATATTCTAGCACTCTGGTCAGTACCCAGTCTACTCAAATCCCGGCCGAGCTTCCCCCAGAATCAAAAACACCCCAACTGGACGAGTATATTCTTCAGATTCTGTGTGAAAATGACCCAATGAGCGGGGAATCCCGGGGCGCCCTCTGTGATGGCGACACTCGAGAATGACATTTCTTTCATCAAAGGTTTAGCTCTGCTCAAAGGAAGCCATTGTGCTCCTCAGAGAGAATTTCAATTACACGATGCCGCATGGAGGAGTTAAATGAGGCAGGTTGCTATAGGGTTTACTTAGGCTCCATGCCATGCTCTCAGTCCGTGCCTGAAAAAGTAAGTGCACGCTGTCAATGTTCTCCATTCTGCCACGCACTTGAAAGGCACTCAAAGGCGAAAGAGGCCTAGCTGGAAGGGTGCCGGCTCTTAAAAATGCTGGAAGATTCCTTCATCCTCTCGCAGGGGAGCTTTGGAGGTCACTGTAGAGGCTTTTTTTTTTTTTTTTTTTTTGTTGTTGTTAAAAAGGAAAAATGCTAATGCTGCGAGACAAAAATGTTGCCGTTACTAAGAAGGAATTAAAGCTAGCAAAGAATGGTTAGCATTATCGAATTCGAGCAAACAGGTCCCGCCTAAATCCTATTCAACTTCCTTTACCCGCATTAGCATTTTTGGTGTCAAGGATTACTTTAAGTGTTCTCCAGACCCCTTGTCTCTTCTCAGCCATAGCAACTGAAGTGCCCAACTACTGAATTCTAGTTTACTGATTGGGATACGCCTAAGTGCTTTGGCACAATATCCAGAAAAGATAAATAATAGCGGTCCTCGGGCGCTCTTCAGCTAATTGGCAACATGGCGAATTAAAAATGCTAAGCTGTTAAGAGTAGATCTTTCTGCTTAAAAGAGGTGACATTTATTAAGCTGTTCTGTGGTACAATATAAACATCTTTGAACAGCCTAGCTTTGTAGTTAATATACACCAAGAGCAATAAATGATACAATAATTAATTGCCATATAAGGCATTAATGAAGACTTTATACAGTTAGTTTTTTCAGCATTCATCTTTAGAAAAGTACTTTATCCTGGGCAGAGATGTAGTAGATCTGGAGCGTATCCCAGGACCACAACATGCAAGGTGGGAATACACATTAGGATGCTACGTCCATGTCACACACACACACACACATGAGGTAACCAATCAATCCCCCGGCACGTTTTTGGAAGGCCAAGGGAAACCAAAGAAGCCAGAAGAAACCATACACTAAAAGCAGAAGAAACTTCACTCAGACAATTACGTGACCTCACGATAAAACCAGCCACCCTGAAGTTGCCTGGTGGGTTTCCTCTGGTTACTCCGGTTTCCTCCCACAGTACAAAGACATGCAGATTAGGCTACCTGTTGTTTCTAAAGTGCCTGTAGTGTGAGTTGGGACCCCATCCAATAATTGTGTATAGGAAACTGTGTGTATATTATATCAAAATTAAAGTGAATCTTTTTTATTACATGTTAAAATGCATGAAATAACATGTGAAGCAATGAATCACATGTAAAAATATCAAAGTGAAACAGGGAAACTTTTGAAAAACAAACCTGTGAAAGTAGTTGAACGTAAAAATTGTAGAAATCAGGTTAAGATATGGATCATGGATATGGATATGCATCTTGTAAAAACAAAATCTGTTAAAATAAATGAATTGAGGGAAAAAAATTATGAATTAAATGAAGAATGAAATTTGAAAATAAATACATTTTATGGGAAAAAAATAATGTATAAAAATTTATCATAAAAAATATTTTAATTTGAAAATGAATCATGTACAAAAAAGACTAAAAGAAAATAAATTAATGACAAAGAATCTAAGGTAAAAAAATAATATACATTATGTGGGAAGAAATTAATTGTGAACAGAATAAATTGAAAAGTAGTGAATCATTGAAAATGTTGTATGTAAAAAAGAATTTAACATGCAGGTGATAAAAACCCATAAATAAAAAGGAAAAATCATGAACATATAAATAAATCTAAAAATGCATGTGGAAATAAATGAATAGTCTAAAAATCACATGAAAGAAAATAAACTGTAATAAATATATGGATCATGTACAAAAAATAAAAAAGCACTAAACTACAAGTAAATGTCCACAAAATAAAAAATTATACTGTATAATGTTTAAATACAAAACGTGACTTACGTTATTATTCATTTACTCATTCACAAATGTGTGTTTTATTTAAACACAGTTAGAAATGAAGATTACAAGCTTCAGTGTTAATGTTATGACATCTGAAAATGTTACACTTTTAGAAAATTCTAGAAGGATTTTGATATAAACTTTTCTAAACTGTAAAGTGCGTCACCAGCACGTTCTTCCTGTTCACTGTCCAACATCTGTTGTTTAAATTTGGCTCGGCAGGTACGGGTCTCACCTTGCCCTGGTCTCAACTCCAGGAAAAAAAAAAAAAACTTTAGGTGAAAAAGTCAGAAAATCCTGCATTCCCATTCGTGGAATGCCCCAGCGTGAATGATTGATATCATCAGGGAGAGCGTAAGCAAAACTGTTTCCAGTGTGAGAACGCTATTCCCAGAGCGGGATAAATCAAACACGGAGACAGACGGATGACAGACAGCCATCGCATGCTGAGCAAAGGTCACAACGCAGGGGTGGAAAACACAGCAGAACTCTTTGAGTGCATCCTGTGAAAAGTTTTTGTTCCAGGCGGAGGAGGCAGAGGAGGAGGTCCATGGAGAACGATTTCCCGTCCACCTTGGGACGCGTGGACCACACAGGCCGTGTAAAGAGCTTCTCCACCTGCTGCCTCTTCCTCCTTTTCTTCTGCAGGAGCATTGTCATGTACAGAATGGAATACTATTACTGTATGTACTAAAGTTTTACTCTAGTTATTTATTCATCTGTTTATCTTTATCCTGGCCGAGGTCATCGAGAGGCCGAAGCCTATTCCAGGAACACACACTGGATGTAACACTATGGGAATACATTTATAGAAATGGAACCATGCTGGAATTATATCTACAGGGTGACATATTTAAATGTAAATTTTATTTGTCACATATAGAACCATACACAGTATGACAAGCAGCCAAATATTATAACTATCCATGAGCTAAAAGAGAGAAAAATAGAATAACACAACGACTGAGAAATGTGTAGCTACTGTACAAAATACAATTAAACTAAATATAGAATTTGCAATAAACTATATTTAAACTGAAAATTAAGTTTCAATAAATCATGTAGAATTTTTATATATTGTATATTATAAATAATGTGTTTCTGATACAGTTATATAGTTAGATACAGTTCCAAAAATATATTTATTTAGAATTTTATTTTGATATATAGCTAAATAATAACTGTTGTACAGTATATAGACATATTAAAAAGAAATATATATAAATAAAACTAAATGCACATTTAATATCTATCTATCTATCTATCTATCTATCTATCTATCTATCTATCTATCTATCTATCTATCTATCTATCTATCTATCTTTCTATCTCAGCAATCAAAGACAGGAGACCTTTTCTTTCTTTTCCTTTTTTTTATAAATTTCTGCCTTTTTTTTACTTTCTATAAAAGCAGGTATAATTGCTTCTGCTGTGAGACAAATATTTGCATTACCTTTGCATACAGTATGTTTATTGCAGAAACTGAAATCTTCACAAATGAAAATGTCTCAAATATAATTATGATTTGCAATTATGATTTGCAATTAAATATTTGATCAAATTATTAAACTTATTGTAGTAGTGGCATGCTGGTGTACTATTCACCTCGATTCCTGCCTCGGGTCTGTGTGCAGGAGTTTGCATGTTCTTCTCGTGATTGGTGGGTTTCCTCCGGGTACTCCGGTTTCCTCCCACAGTCCAAAGACATGCAGATTAGGCTAACTGTCATTCCAAAATTTCACATACTATGTGAATGAGCGTGTGCGTGTGTGCCCTGTGATGGATTTACAGGGTGTACCCCGTCTCGTGCCCTAAATCTTCATGGATAGGCTCCAGGCCCCCCGTGACCTAAAATACAGCAGTATAGATGATGAGTGAGTAGATTTGAATTAATTTGCAGCATCAAATTTCACTTCTTTCTAGAAAGCAATAGTCTATTTCAAGTTTTAAATGAATAATTATTGTTATAATAATAATAATAATAATAATAATAATAATAATAATAATAATAATAAAGCCTAGAAGCCTTAGGCTTGTTTTATTTTTATCTTATAATATACTTAACACTGCATTTTTTTTTTTTTTTACTATTAACATCTTTTTTCCAATTTGCTGCATTTTTGGAAGGAGTCTCCAGTGTCGGCATCAGTCTCAGAGCGGTCATGTTTTACTGCAGGGTAAGCGAGATACAATTCATTCAGTTAAAGAAGTTCCGTACCCAGTTTAAGTATTTTGTGTGCTTTTTTTTTTTTTTTGCATGTTTGTGTGTTTTACCAAATTGTGTGCACAATTTAATAAAACAACAGTAATACATACTCACAACAGGAAACAAACATAGATACAACATACTGTATATTCCAGAACTCATATATATAATTTGTTATACAAACAATATACAGCATTAACTATAACTGTGAATGGATACAAATACATGTTTTTTTTTTTTTTTATTTAACAAAAATCAAATTTTTGGCAAACTCATTGCTGTGGTTTAAGATGAATAAAAACTTCAGGATGTGCTGTTAAAGAGAACTAATCAATATCAAGATATTAATACTAATATACTAATCCTTCACGTCGAGCTGAATTACACCCTATCCATGCTGATTATTTGCCTTTAACAGCACTACTATTTATTTATTTCCTACATATTTCGCTTATATATAGTCTATTTCAATGCATTGGAAAACTTTTCTTGAGAAACAGGATGTTTTGCATGTAAGTCCTTCATCACCTGCACAAACAAAGTGTACGACATGAAACCAGTTCATATACAAGTTTTGCCCTGGCAGGACTGAATGAGTAATGACTCCTGCAATTAACTCTAGCGGTGCTGAATGAGTGGACGTGTTTCTAGCCGAAGTTACATTCCAACACCAAACACACCAACCTCAAGAGAGACACAAGCGAGTGCCTACATATACATATGTCATACAGACAGAAATAACTGCTATTGAAATACACCGTCTCGGGAGAGGTGTATAAATAAATGCTCTCCAGGCCCAGACAGGTGTCCTCACAGCTGGAGAGCGCGGCCTGCACGCCCGAAAGATAGATTTGCTGCACAACCTGGCTACCAGGCCAACAGCCGATTGCAATTTACAGGCCATGGTATGTTTCCATTTCACTTTAAACGAAATTGACCCTCGGATATTTGTAGGCTGCGTGTGTGTGTGTGTGTGGACATGTAACATGTATGTGTGTGTGATGTCGGGTATGTTTCAGGATCATGAATTCAACATGCAAATAAGCACCGAAACCTTCTTTATCACTTCAAAGCCTGTTTCGTTCACACCCCTGCTTTGGATTTAATCCACACGCCATTTATCGCAGCTCTGGAATTCAACAACCCGACGATCTCTTTGTGCTTACGATCAAAGCCTAAAGTCGGAGCTGACAAAATTATTGAAAGTCTATACCAGCCAAATTGCATTCGAACACTTGGGTAAATATTTTCTCTCTAAAATCATGGCTGTGAAGTTCATCCAGGTATGTATAGTCTACTGCGTATGTGCCCTCAAATGCCATCAAATAACTGAGGATTTTTACAAAAAAACATGGTGCAGTGTTTCAGTGAGTCAAAACCCAGGATCATTTTGTGATGTCTGTGCCCACAAGTGCCATACAAGACAAACTCCATTAACATCCATCCATACACACGGGGTAAACACAGCGGAGATTGGGAACCAAAAACAGTGTTTGCTTTACCATGGGGGGAGTTTTCAAGCACACAAGTGTCTTGGAGCCTTGTAGCACTTTTTCATCTTGTCTTTAAAAATCCTCCTACTTTTACTATCAAATCTTTATTTATTTTTTTTAGCAAGAAAATTAGTGCTTTGTCAAGTATGTGACATGCCATGTTAATGTCATGAAAATTATAAGGGAATTCAGAAAAATAGCCTCAATTATTTTCATATATTCGAAAATTGAGAGATTGGGTGGAGATTGTGTACTTTTTTCCTATATGCATGTTTTATAATTTTTTTTTTTGTGTGTGTGTGTTAAGTGTAAATGTGCAATGTGCTGGGGCCAATTTTCGCACATACACATAGGCACATACATACATACATACATACAAAAGTTTGGACACACCTTCTCATTCAAAGAAGTTGAATTTGTATTATAGCAAGAAAAAAGCAGCTAAGTGAAGAAAAAACCGAGTGGCATCATTACTTTAAGAAATGAAGGTCAGTCAGTCTGAAAAATTGGGAAAACTTTGAAAGTGTCCCCAAGTGCAGTCACAAAAACCATCAAGCGCTACAAAGAAACTGGCTGACATGCGGACCGGCCCAGGAAAGGAAGACCGAGAGTCGCCTCTGCTGCGGAGGATAAGTTCATCCGAGTCACCAGCCTCAGAAATCGCAGGTTAACAGCAGCTCAGATCAGAGAGCAGGTCAATGCCACACAGAGTTCTAGCAGCAGACACGTCTCTAGAACAACTGTTAAGAGGAGACTGTGTGAATCAGGCCTTCATGGTAGAAGATCTGCTAGGAAACCACTGCTAAGGACAGGCAACAAGCAGAAGAGACGCGTTTGGGCTAAAGAACACAATAAAGAACACACGAAAGAAAACTCACTGAATGAGAAGGTGTGTCCAAACCTATGGTCTGTACTGTACATACATACATACATACATACACACCAGTCAGCCATAACTTTAACATGTTGACTTTTTTAAAATTATACACCAGTAATCTGACAGGTGACAGGGTCATGGGCACTCAAGAATCACCCACGCCTGAAGGACCCAAAGGCCAGTCTGCCTGCCTGAAAGGCACCAGGACACTCAGCGCACCACCGCACGAGTCCTAGCAGGCAAAGAGCCCAAGTTCGCCATCCCCAGATCCCAATTCTAGAGCACCCATAGGATGCACCAGACAAACATGCCCGACCCATGGAAGCTCCACCCTGCAACCCACAGCAAATAAGGACATCCTGGTGCCAGACACCACAGCACTCTCCAGCACATAGAGTAGGTCTTGCGGAATCATGCCCTGAGTAGCCTGAGGCACCCTGTTCTTAATCTAATCTAATCTAATCTAATCTACAAATGCTCATTCACTTGAATTGAATGACTTTACACCCAAAACATACATGCATACATACAGTATACAGTCACCCCACTGACAACCGTAAGCAAACACTTGGCATAAGGAATCTTTTCACGTGGCTTGAGAAAGCAACCATTAACACGGTGCCTAAATCGCTGTGATTCTTCAGAGGAATCCTTCACATGCCCCCGTATCCCATTTAAAATGTGTCTATGTGCATATACATACACACAAAAGTACTAGTGAGTCCGTCGTATGACCGTGTCTTCTGCGAAGGGGGTCGTGTGCAACACTGAGTGTTTATTATTGCAAGAGCTGGAATTTAGTCTAATGAAACCTTCAGTGATCTATAAATAAGGTCAACTGGAGCCAGAGTTTAAGAGAAACTGTCTAAAAGATGATTGAGAACTGCTGTTAGCGCTTCAGACTGTTGTTCTAACGTCTCCGAGTGACGCTGAGATGACAGGAGCGCGCTGCAACTTTACTCACTTTGCATCAACGTGTGCGATGGATTGTAAACTCGTGGTTTATTGTCGGCCATCCATGTAAAGATGGATACACTAACCCATTAGATATCACTAAAATTACACAAACCAACAATGTGGACTCTCAGTTATTTATTGCAATAATTAGCTTCATGGTAAGAATCTGCAAAAAGGTGCTACAGTAATATACTTCATTTTCCTCACAGCGGATTCTAGTATCTCGCGTAGCTCATGCACATTATCTAGAGAACGAAAAGCGGCATTCAATACACATCGGGTCAGAGCCAAAACATCTCAAGCCATCTGGTTTCCAAGTCAAAATGTGATGTTTAGCAGTTACAATATAATGATGAGATCTGTTTTATTTTAAAACGTTCCACCATCATCGTGATTGCCGTCATAATCTACATCATAAATCAAAAATTGTTGCTGCACAATCAAAAACGGTTACTAGTCTAGTAAATACAGAAGACTGATGCTTGAATTTGTTACTCAGATTTGACCTTCTTTATAGTGTGACAACATCTCAGTAGATGATCTAGTCGGATTTATCTAACATTTCTTCATATAACATTTCAACAAAGCAAATTAACCTATTTCTAGACATATTCAACAGTTTTTAGGTGTACATTTCATTTATTGGCAGATCAAATTTTAATTATTTATTTAAAGAATTAAGCAAAATGATCTGCCATTAGAACAAGAAATGTACACTTAGAAACTGTAGAATACTTTATGTCTAGAAAGAGGCTTATACTGTATATCTTATATTTGGTTTATTGTTATAATAAGGGCGGCACAATGGTGTAGTGGTTAGCACTGTCACCTTGCACCGCCAGGGTCCGGGTTCGATTCCCGGCCAGGTTCGATTCGCGTCTCTGTGTGCAAGGAGTTTGCATGTTCTCCCCGTGCTTGGTGGGTTTCCTCCGGGTACTCCGGTTTCCTCCCATAGTACAAAGACTTGTAGGCGTTAGCCAGTTCGTTGTGTGTGTGTGTGTGTGTGTGTGTGTGCCCTGCGATGGATTGACACCCCATGCATGGTGTACCCCGCCTCATGCCCTAAGTCTCCTGGGATAGGCTCCAGGCCCCCCATGACCCTGAATACAGTATAAAGCAGTATTGATGATGAATGAGAGTGAGTGTTATAATAAGAAATAATAAGAAGTGCTAAGATGTAGGTGCTTTTTTTAAGATTTGATTTTCTTTTTAACTCACCCATTCTCTATACCGCTTTTCCTGTATATGGTCGAAGGAGGCTTGATGGACTCTGGGCACTAAGCAGGGTACAATTTGGAAATGCCAGTAAGCCTACTCAGTCTAGTCTTTGAACTGTGGAAGGAAACCGGGGTACCTAAGCAAGAAGAGAACATGCAAACGCCAAAAAACTGAGACCAGAGGCGAGACACGAACCCACGACCCTTGACCCTTGCACCTCAGGGACTGAGGGTTTGCTTCCCGCCTCAGGTCTCTGTAATCCTTGCACCTCAAGATGTAATCAATAATAGGGATAAATCACCCATATTAGCACAAAACACTTCAATTTACACATCATTCAAGAAGCTAACAACAAAATTTCCTAAACATCACCTAAACGATCATATAGTGTAGGCAAGATTAGAAAGTAAAACCTCTTTTCCATCCACCATCTACCCTTTTAAAGATCTACCTTAAACCTCATCCTCATGACCTCATTAATCTGTAAACAAGAACAAAACTTTATTCCGTCGCTGAAACGAATAGACACGTCCATCTCGCTAATGACTACGATTATGTAAATGTAATTAAAGTTTTCTTGATAGAACACAAGGGTAGATCGTAATGATCCTTCATTCGCACCGGAATTCACGCGTGCCGTACAGCGATACTGTCAAGATCTGCTTCACTCTGGAAGCTTCTGCTCATCGGTATTAGGGTGTAACCACAGAAGCACTCTGCCATCCATTATCCTGAGACAGTGAGAAAGAAAGGAGTGGAGAGAGAGCAAGCGAGAGCGCATAAAGACTAATTTCCACCACCTGTGCTCCGGAGCTGAGCACATTCTTTCTGTGTGACACGTAGCACTCAGATAATTCCCGTTATGCAAATGTTTTTTGTTAAAACGAAATTAGCCTCTCTGGATTGCAGAAACCTGGATGGAACAAAAAAAAAAAGTTTCAAAAGGAGAAAAAAAAGAGAAGAAGGAATGAAAGATGGAGGTTTCTTGCATAGCCACCTTTTCCCAATTATACATAAGCGTGGGCTTGATAATGAAAGTCATGCACTGATGGGATCCGGAGCTCTTTCTGCCACCTTGCTGCTTGTTTGCACTCGGTCATTTTAGCACTTAGGAAGCGTTCGTGTGTGTGTGTGTGTGTGTGTGTGTGTGTGTGTGTGTGTGTGTGTGTGTGTGTGTGTGTGTGTGTGTGTGTGTGTGTGTGTGTTAAACGTAAATCTCAACTGGTTGAGTGTTTTTCGAGGTAAGTAATGAAACCTGCTCTGATATTGTTGGAGTCGGGGAGGAAAAGTATAAATGGCTAATGGGATCTGGCCTTGTCGAGGAGTGTATCCCAGCTGTTGGGTTTCAGTCTCCAGACATACGGCAGACTGTGACCTTGAGCTCAGAGTGGCGATTTATACCGTATAACGTTGATCTTGGAGTTCTGCCTGATCCTTCCTCCTCCCTGAGACACACAAGCATTTTAGATCCACCATGGTCATTAAATAGGGGGGTGTTCGAGTCAAACCGGGACTTTTGATTGTGCCGAATAACAGGACACAGTTATGGGGGTAAAAACTTGCTTTATTTCTCTTTTGATTATATAATCCCCTGCTAAACTAATGCACTTATCCCAGCTTTCACCCCACCAGTTCTTGGATTCCATCAAGGTAGAAAACTTTCTCAGAAAGCCTTGATCGGACCGCCTGGTTCACATCATCGTCCGGACCATTCCAATGTGTCTAAGAGTCTCACCAGGGAACAAAGGAGCAGAGGAAGACCTACAGTCTTCCACAAGACAATGGTTTGATAATATTTGAAGCTGGAAGACTCATGATCGCCAACCTTCAGGATGAAGATGGAATTGGATGATGATGATGATGATGATGATGATGGTGTCTCATCATGATCACAGTCCTTGAAACTCTTCTTTTCCTCACAAGTCCCGGTTTGACTTGAATGTCCCTCGTACAATGAGATATGCTATTGCTATATTATTTGCAGCAGTCAAATCGGGAAACGGACATCTTGTCTATTTTTCTTTATATCACAGTAGTGCTGAATTTTGATTGGTCCTAAGGTGTTGCTTAGTTTTCTGTAAAGGAAGATCAGCTCCAAGTGTTTAATGATCGCACTCATTTTCATGCACAACAAATTATACACGGACTCGTAGAGGGCTTCACATGTGTAGAATTCAAAATGCATTTGGTCATAAATACGAAGGTGTTTACTACAAGGAGATGTGATTGAACAATTTTAGAAGTCTGTAATGTCACGTCAGGATGGATGATCCAAGTAATGCCAAGATCGTCAGGATGAAGAGATTTGTCATAAAAAGTATAACGTGTCATGTCACTTCATCATTGACTATTTTCCTATAATAGCAAATCCTGAAGTTTTCACATCCTCAAACGGATGCGTCTCCTATGGGTTTGTACTGGTATGTTGGTGTCCTAGTTTGTCGTAATGGTAGCAAATGCGTTTTAATAGACATTTTTACATTAAAAAAAAAAAAAAGTCTGTATGTGTTCAGATTTTATGGAAAGTTTTTCGGCTTTCAAACAGTTAGCGTGTCCTGAAATCAATACGCTGCATTTTAGATGTAAAAAAAAAAAAAAAAAAAACTATATTATAGAGTAAAAACAAATGGCTCTGTGGTTCTGAGAACGAGAAGGCATAATGTTTTGCTTGTCTGCTTTTATTGATCGGAAATTATCTCATTTTCCAACAATGTCAGAGCAGCTCGGAGCAGGACTTCAATAAAGTCGCTCGTTCACACGAAGGACTCTGAAGGAATCACCGCAAATGATCTGATTTTCTTCAGAGAGGACAACCAGCAACATGTGTTTTCTTGCCTGAGTATTTCTGTGGTATTATTGTTTTCTTTGAGTTTCCACGGTGCGTCTACCTTTACAATAACAAAAGGGTCATTTTGGGGGGAAAATGAATGGAAAAGCTTTCTTACTGGCTATTATTTGAGAAATTGATTCTGATTTTTTTTTTTATAAACCTGGTATAAAATAGTCAGATAATATTCAATTCATGAATACAGATGTGCACTGATTGGTGCAATTTTATTTATTTCACTTTTTTTTTTTTGCAAATCTGCAGTCCTGTGGCGTCTATGGAACCATCCGGACCTCGATCTGAATTATGGACAATCCGGTGAAGATGCTTCAGGATTTACGGCAGCGAGACAATGCAGAGCGCGGTGGAGGCGCATTCCCTTCTGGGCCTCAGGCCACCACTGGAACTCTGATTTACAGCATCAGTGACATACCTGATTACTTTTGGACACCGAGGAGAATTGGACAGTGTTTTTCCCCTTCGCCTGTTCATCTTTTACAGCAGTGCTGAACAGTAGATGAACGGCCTCGCCTGTTTCCACATGCAAGAAAAGAGTCTAGGTCTGAAGATGGGTTTGAATGTCGTGTTACATCAAGTTAAACTGATGGACAACAACACTTGAGCCAATCTGGATAAATTTGGGGTTGAAAAATACCAAACTGGAAAGACATTTGTTTTAGACAGAACGAACACTGTATACCGTAGCCGTGTCTATAGAAACATAAGGAAGCCTGCAGAGGCTACTTGACTGCTTTCTCCTTCTGACAAAGGCTCCCCTCATGTATTTTTACAGCCAAACCATGGACGCATGGACGGAATCCAAACCCAGAACATCCTACAAAAAAGACCTCCAGTCCCCACCGACCTCACACTGGCATGTAGGTTTGCTGAATGTCAGTCAGAACATCAGCTAATCATATACATATCCACTCGGTTCTCACTTGTAAGTACAGCCAAAACAACCTGTCAAACAAATAACTTTGAGATGTTTGAGTAGCAGCTACGGGGAAGGAGATCAAGACTGGAAGTGAACAGCAGGACTTTTTTTTTTTTTGTTCCCAAAAGGAGGGGGGGGGGGGGGGTTCCTGAAGATTCCTTCTATATCGTGCAGAGATCAAAAACCACAGAACCAAGTTCACGTAACAGGAGGAGAGGAACCGTATAATGACTGCAGCAGGCCTCAAAATATGCATGCTCTCCACCCATCCTTTACAGTGTCTTTGCCTGTATCTCCCATTCTCAAAAGGACACATAAAAGTCTCATGGCCTTTGCGTTTAACGACTCAAAGTTCATCTTAGTGACATAAACCAGATGGACACTTCACATTGTGGTTTCTCACAGACAACATGGCTGCTTCCTCCACCCAGGGTCTGCTTGCTGGCAACTGGGAGGCGACTCGGTCCCATTTGTCTTCTTGAAACTCGGATGGGACTTTTGGTAAAAGAGACGGCTTAGCGAGATTGATGATGCGTAGCCAATTACTGGCTTAGCCTCAGAGTCTCACGAAGAAAGAGAGAGCTTTAGATGTAAACATACTGTAGGCCGTGATGAGCGAGGGAATACCTGTGGAGCAACGGAGTGGAAGTGGTTTCTGAGAGTTCTCCATGTGATGATATCCAGGATTGAAGTTCTGGAAAATGTTGATCTGGGATGTGGTTGATGTTGAATGTAACGGCGTATATTTTTGCTCACTGGTTTGCTTAAGGGTGGCGGAACGTCTTCAGGATTAGCTGGAATTTCTTGGAGCAGTTGCGGACGGGTATTTTTCCACCGAATCTCTGAAGATGAGAGCGCTAGACAATCCCTTTAACCAATTCCATTCAGTTGGCTTGTCCCAGTATTCTTCACTGGTGCCATCCGGGTGTGAAGGGAAAGGGTGGGGGGGGGGGGGGGGTGGTAGGGTTGGGGGAGGTTTGGGACATTCGACGGTTGACAGGCATTTGGGGCGCCAGCCTGTAGCTTGTTAACCAAACTCTGACAACAAGAATGTTGCCCTTGAAAATCAATTATAAACATAGGAGTGTCACCACAACTGTTCCTGGCAGTGTCTGTCTGGACATGCTTTTCCTGATCCCTTCTCACTCTCTCTTTCTCACTCTGTCTCTCTCTGTCTTAACTGCTGCACTTCGAATGGCTATCTCTCCAAGAATGAATGCTTCTGCTGAACCCTGCCAGGACACAGCACGTAAATCAGCAGGGGTGATGACAGGTCATGGTGCCTTCGCTTGTTGCGGACGGTCTGTTTATGGGAGCAGTTGCGTAGTTTTTCATTGTCACTGCTTAGCACCGTCCGCCTGTGCCGGACTCGTAATAAAAAATGACATTGCCAAACTTCAAGAGGAACGCACAGCCTGGTTCACGCTTAGTGACGTCTATTAATGGCACTTCAGACCAGCTGGTACAACCCAGGGCCTGGAGTTAGTGCCGATTGTTTCAGTATGTCACCTTTACAGCACTGAGTGCCAGAGTCTGGTGTTTCCATTAAAAACGTAAAGGCAAATTCCATGCAGACGAGATCTGTCGCTTTTTTCCTCTTTGCACTGAACCAATTTCACAGCAACTCAGCCAACTGTAAAGAATTTAAGCATGCATTTGAACATCAGTCCCGCTAACAAGCGCTTTTCCCAATGGCGAGAATTGTGTTTTTTCATCTTTTATGAAAGCGCGACTCATTCTGCAAGCTTAAAGTGAAAACACACATCCAAGCTGCTGAGTTGCTGCTGGATTTACTTGATGTGTGAAGTGTCTCACTCAGGCGCAGTAAAGCTGAAAAAATTATAGCTGTAAATCGTGACAAATAGTTAACAATTGTTAATGTTTTTTCTTTTTTTTTCCCTTCTTAACTATGGTCTATGCATATGAATTGTTTTTAACAGTATTTTAAAAAAATCTCTACAGATAGAATGGAAAAACAAAATACTGTACATCATACTATACTTTCATAAATGATTTAAGAATTCATGCTAGAAGCATTATAGTGGGTTACTAGTAATATGTTTTCTGAGGCAAGAGTCTCCACTGTTGGGTCCTTGGGCAAGACAACGTGACCCTATGCATGCTTTCCTGTTCCCAAGCTTGGTTACATAAAAACCTTGCAGCTCAGACAATATGATGACTAGAATAAAAGCGACAAAGCCCAAGAAAAAAAGGTAATATCTTTGCTTAGAATGACTTTTTCATGAGCCAAACTGCAAAACACTTCAGTTCATCTGTCACACCTTTATTTAGTACATTTACTTTTATGGATTTGGCAGACGCTCTTATCCAGAGGGACTTACTGCTGCAGTGTTTATATATATATTTATTTATTTATTAGATTGGTTTTTATAAATTAATATTGAATAATAAATGTAATGCATTAAAATAAATTAATACATAATCTACAATAATCATTAATAATGACTAAATGAGTGAATTCTAATTGAAAAAAAGAAATAAATTAGTATTTCATATTAATTAAAATTAGTATATTAACTAATAGGTTTAATATTTTTTGTTTTTGCAGAGATTTTTCAATTTTTTTCTATTGTGCCATTTTCATATAGTCATAAATTGAAAAAAGAGAAAATACTGTAAATACAGGAATAAAAAATAGACTGTTTTGTTAATATATTTTCAGGTATTTATTCTTTTTTTTTTTGTGAATTCTATCAACATATTGAAATGACTGTACTTACAAGTACAAGTAGATATATAACACATACATATACGTACAATGTATTTACTTTGGGTCATTACCCATATTGTACATTTATGCTTCATATAGCGATCCTCAAATGTAGCTGAACGCATTAACCCCTTAACACACACACATACACAGAGAAGCATTTACTGTCGTTTTTCAAGATGATGTGATGAAAGAGCCGCATGACGGGACCACCACGGCGACGGATGTCGAGCAGACGTTCTCGGCTCCGCCGCATTGTTCTACGGTCCCGTCTTTCACAATGCATCCATCTGCTGCTTGCATTGTCTGCGTGATGAGGACTTATGATGTGAAGGCATGTCTTAGTTTATGACCTCTGCTCATCTTTAGTCCTCTTCTGCTGAAGCATCTCATTCTATTATCACACTCCCCCATCACACAAAAGGCTTTATAGCTGCACACCTCAGAAACCTGATGGCCTGGAGTTGGAAATGGGCATTTGTTTCGTTTCCCTGGTGACTAATGGCTGTTTAAAAGCCTATACCAGGGTGTCTGAATGTCGTCTTGGTGTTATGCGTTTCGTAGAAATTTCACTTAACCTTGCCCTTATAATTCGAAAGTGGCGTGCGCAGGCCGCGCCGGACTGAAGAGTACAGAGTGCTATTATGTTCGGGAATGGGCTTCATTTGTGCCTGGATGCAACAAAAAGCTCTGAAAATCTAATCTCAGCCCCACTTATGACAATGAAAATGTCTGTTTTAAAATGTTTTTTAGGTGTTTTATCAATTGAATCAAAACTCTAGCGGTAAATATTGAGCTATTAAAGATTTTGCAGTCTACTTGAGCAATCCATATGACATTATTTACACATATGGCATAGAAGCTGCTTAAAATTGCCTTCTGGATATGTTTTATCGTTATGTTCATTTTTAAAATGTTACTTTTCTAACTCATTAGCGTAAGTACGCGTCATTGAAGGGAAACGACATTGTAGAAATAGCTAAAGGTTTACGGCAAAAAAAAAAGCTGATCAGCTTTAATATAATGAGTGATATTATTATTATTTCAGGTCGAAGCCTATGTGCAGTACATGTCTGTCCGTCTTTCTGTATGGCAGAACTCTCTGTCTAACTTATTAATACAAAGGAATAAAACTGTAAGGTTGAGCATCTTACGCCTTGTATACGCTAAGTTGTACTTCTTATTTTAAATCCAGCACATCACTGTTCATAACATCACTATTACACAACATTTTGATTTCACTTATGGTACAGGAGGAACTTCAGGCCAAAACCTAAGTGCTGCAAAAGTTGAATTCAATTCTGTCAAGCCAGTTTTGTGTGATGCTGTGACAAAATCTGGCTGGACAGACATACAGACATACAGACAGACAGACAGACAGAGAGACAGATTTTTTTCTGAAAATGGTTCCTCCAATGTATGAAACATTAAGATATTGTTGAAAGAGTGACCAATGTGCAGACAAAACCTTCCTTTTATTTATATACGTAGATAATGCAGAAATGTTTATTTTTTAAATCCCATTCCTGCGGGAATTTTACATTTTACTCATTCTCTTCCTTCGTGTGTTACAGAACTGCAAGCTAACATAGTGTTTGTTGTTTAATAGCATGTGGCTGCAGATCGATATCTGGAAACCGCAAGATAACACTTGAGGTCACAAGCTAAGTTTATTGAAATCAATTTCATGGCTACAAAGTCCTCATGTCATGGCAAGTCCTGTTATATAAAATGAGAGATATATCAATGGACAAATCAATAGAATTGTGACTACATGGACCCTGGAGATGATTGATAATATTATACTTTAGTCATAGAAAGACGCATAAGGACAACCTCGAGTCGGTGATACCCTGACAGGTCTCATCACCTTCTCTAAAGCAAATAGAGCAAATGCAGGTCTAACACAGATAAATGTTCCTAAGACATACAGTATGACTTCAAGCTTCATGACGGCAACATATTGAAATATTGAACTGTGGCCTGCAAGAAATTTCTCCACCACGTTACCTTAGCGACTAAACTGCCCGGCCAAGAAAAGCGCACACACACTCGCCATGATGCGTCACTTGACTGTCTTGTGTTGGTCGGTTCTTGTGTGGAAATTTTTCATGTTCAGGAAATAACCCGGTCAGTCAGTACATTCAGGTCGCCAGCTGACTTTGTTTTATTGCCACATAATGTTGCTGAGCCTCGTCCTGAGCGACTGATCATAACCCCCGTCTCCAGAGGCTCGTTATGCTCCCTATCAAACTAGAGCCATTCTGATTTGGTTTTCTTATGGCCACACAGCTGTTTAGTCCCGATCCTGAAAGTTCTCATCACATGATACGTGTGGAAAAACTCGAACTTTCACTATTAAACTTTCTACTGTGGAATTTTTATGAAGCAACAAGTATTAAAGTGATCTCCGGTCACAGTCATTCCTGATCTTTTGTCCAGATCACATTTCTTCTGTGAAGTTGACAGTTCTGTATATCCTCAGTAATGTGTTCATAAGGTACTGGACAGTTTACAACAAAATACCAGTAGCTAAAATGTTTTCGTTTCTTAATGCATGCCAATAGTTTAATAGTGCTTTTTGGCCAGGGAGTGTGATGGTGTTAAAATCGCACTCTTACTAGGAAGGAAGGAAGAAAAGAAGGAAGGATAAAGCTTGTATACTGTATGTGGCACACATATTTGACGTGAGTAATACAGTATAGATTTTTATATTCTTGCCTGAGCCATGATCCGACTTCCTGTCTGCTTCACGTATACCAGGAACTTCTTTAACAGTCCAAACCATTTCCACATCTTTGGACTGTGGGAGGAAACCCGAGTACCCGGAGGAAACCCACCAAGCTCAATCAAACGTGCGGACATCGAAAGAAGAAAAGGAGAACATACAAACACAGGAACTTCTTTAACAGCCCAACCATATGGAAATGTCTCGGAGTGAGCGACAAGTTATCTGTCTAATTTCAAGGTTCAGGTGTTAAACTCACTAAATGTTCACAGGAACGACTGCAGTGGGCTACGAGCCAACTCGGCCGGGACCGTCATCGTTCACGGACCCCACAGACACAGACTTATGTTCTTTCAAATGTTTGCGCCATTCAAATGGTTTACTGTATTTCGCTTGAGGTCTGTAAATGGCAAACGCTTTTATGCCTTCATTCAAGAGAAAGCTTATCACAAGTCCTGGTTTGACTTGAACATCCCTTGTACATGGGACGTAAAAAAATAAAGTAAAAATTGCAATGCGTAATAAAAATGCATGATAAACAAACAAACAAACAAACAAATAAAAAACGTTTTTTTTTTTTACTTCTTTAATAGGCGTTCATGCAACTTTTTTCCCCTTTTTTTGCTAGCTCTAGCAGGATCCAAGGTCTGACACACACACACACACACATCTAATACAATCTCTCTCTTCCTCTTCTTCTTTCCGTTTCTCCGTCTCTCTCACACACACTAACAAACAGAGACTTTGTGTGTTCCTTTCCTGACTTGCACCCCCTTATCCGTTTTCTTGTCCGTGTCCGCGTTTCGCATCTGTTCACACTCTGCACGACGTCAGCGCATTTACACTAACGACACATAATGCAAACATGTGCATGTAAACACACGCGCAAACAGTTTACAAACAGCGACGTTGCAAGGACGCTCACGACCATATGTGTGCTGGAACAGACCGTCGCCCGGGGCGTAGTTCACCTTTTTACCCCGCAATGAGATTTGATAAATCAAACAATACCTTTCAGCATGCACATCAAAACCTTCCCGCAGAAAGAGGTCACGGAGGTCAGAGCTGAAATCAAATCTAACTGCACAGGCTGTAATGGCATTCTGTAGGAGAGCAGGAGCCTGCGGGTTTGTTATTGCCCGCTGCTGGGCATCGTTGACATTTATCAGGCCTGCATCTGGATGGCTGCGTGAGATTACTGGGTGTAATCTGACGAGAGCGAAGGGCTGGGCAGGAAGCCACTCTAATGAACGAGATGAATCAGGGAAATGGGATGTCTGTGCTCTTTTTATTCACGGCGGAGATGCCGGGATCATAAAAGCGCGATGAGTAAAGAAGCCGTGTGTACAAAATGAAAACGTGCATCTAAATCGAAGTATAAAAAAGAAACATGGGTGGCATACTGTATGTGTCCCAGTCGCAAAGAAATAAATCACTATAATAGGAATGTGTTATTCTTGCAATTATTTAATCAAATCGACCGAGTTGCAGAAGTATGGCGCAGAAAATCATGCAGGTAAGGGTCAGCATTCATCAGCATTGAGGAGTACAGTGGATGATCTCAGGATTTCGGTGACGTGGTCTATGGTGCCAGATTGTGATGATGATTTTGACACAAAATAATCTTTAGCATCCAGTTCTTTGGGGTTCTTTGTTTTGAGAGAAGACTAAGCAGAGTCGGTGAGGTGACTCAAAGGCTATGGCTGATTATATCAGGCGTGTTCAAGTCAAACTGGGACTTGTCACATCATGAGCAGAGGCATGATAGGTGCAAGGTTTTATAGAAGGCCGTATGTCCGTGAGTGACAGACGTATACCGCAGTGGAACGCCTGGTCCTTAAAAATCTATAGATTACTCGACCAACTTTTTTTTTTTTCGGAATGGGACAGATCTGTCTGTAGGAACTGCACACACAATCAATCATTCACCAAGAACGCTTGTACATTACAGAAAGTCCTGATCTTGCTTCCAGCCATTTCCACATTAAAGGAGTTCCTGGGAGGCCAGCGTTCCAGACGTGAAGCAGGCAGCGCGATCATGAGAAAACGTTCTACCTTGATGGTTTACAAGCACTAGTGAAACACTGGGATAAGTGCATTAGTGAAGCAGGGGATTATACAGAGGAATAAAGGTTTTTACTGTCATAACTGTGCTCTGTTATTCTGCACAATTAAAAGTCTTGCTTGGACATGAACACCCCCCTCTTATAATATTATGAATGAGCAGATGTAGAGGTGTTCCAATGGATAAGATCAAGAATGAGTCCATCAGAGGGACAACCCATGTTGGATGTTTTGGAGATAAAGATAAAGAGAGGCCAGATTGGACATGTTCAGAGGAGAGATTTTGAATATATCAGTGGAGGGATGCTGAGGTTGGAACTGCCAGGCAGGAGGTCTAGAGGAAGACCGAAGAGGAGATTTATGGATGCAGTGAGAGAGGACGTGATGTTAGTCGGTGTGAGAGAAGAGGAGGCAGAGGACAGGATGAGATGGAGGCAGATGATTCGCTGTGGCGACCCCTAAAAAAGAACAGCCGAAAGACAAAGATGAAGAAGAAGTGTCTCGATTAAGTGAGTGAGTTTGATACTGTTGTATTATTGCTATAATGTACTATTCATCAGAAAAATATATTGGGATTTTTCCTGAAGATAATTGAAACAAACAGTGATGTAAACAGTAAAAAAAAAAAAAAAAAACTACAGTGTTACTGTGGAGCGATGCAGCCGATCTGATCCGAGTGTGTATCGGCGCGGCAGGAGTCCACCCGAAAGACAAAGTCGAAGCAATCAGCAAGCGGTCCATTGGCAGGTCTGGCCAGCAGCGTGATCACACACATAAATAACTGTCCACACAGAGGACAGGCAAGGGCATCAAGGCAAAGGGCCAGACATTGAATGAGATGGCAATTTAGAGTTAAACGAATCCCATCCGCGACACAGATTTATTGGCAAGCGACAGGGGTTGTCTGGCAGCCCAGATTTCAGATAAGCGAACGATAGGCCACTGTAATGCAGCGATGGATAAAGCGAGAGAGGAAAAGTAACATAACTGCAAGATCACAGCCTTTAAATCAGGTTGTGTAGAAACGCCAAGGTGGGGATATGGAGTCTGAAAAAACTCGCGCACTTAATCTGGCATGCTGGAAATGAGTTTCTATTAATTATGAGTTGGCGTCGTGACTATGAAGAACTGAATCGCAGCATGGCTCGGTGAAAACAGGATTTATAGCCCACTTAACTATTCAGGCTTTGATACTGATCAACCTTAGTGCAGCAATGACAAAAACAAGAATCTGGCAAATAAAAACAGTTTATGATTGGAAAGTCTCATCAAGTCTAATCGCAGACTATGATCTGGTCTTAAAAAAAGACTAAACCCTCCTTAACTGTTTTCTACAATCAGAGTTGTGTAGGCTTGTTCTTTAACAACAACATGCATCCATCCATCAAATACTGTATAGTGCTTCTCCTGTGTAGGGTGGCAGGGAGCCTGTGCCAGCGACCTGAGGGGCACGAGACGCCGTACACCATGAATGGGGTGCCAACAGACTAGATTCTGACCTCTCTAACCCTGGAGGTCTGAGCCACTAAGCCACTGCATTAACATTTATAGCAAAACTATTATTGTATTACTATGTCATAATAATCATCATCAGTTTATTTATGTTGAACAATTTTCCTTGACAGTGGTTAGCACTGTTGCATCATACCTCCAGGATTGAGGGTTTGATTCCTGCATCGGATCTGTGTGTGTGTGAGGATTTTGTATTTTCTCCTTTTGATTTGTATTTATTTGTATGTTCTTCTTTTGATGTCTGCACTTTTGCATATGTAGTATTAATAAAATGATAAAGCTGCCTCAGGTTTACTGTACTGCTTAATTTTAATATCAATGACTTACTGATAATCTATTTTTTATTTAATGGCAAGAACAAAAACAACAATGATAATGAATCTGCTGCAATTTTTTTAAATATTTTTTTTTTAAATTCAGTTGCAATTGTACTGTTTTGCCAACATCATCAAAATCATCATAAAAATCCTTTCACCAATAACAAACCCTTTATTACATTTTTATTTGAATAATACTTTTAAATCAGTTATTTATTTTCTCTGTTTTATATATATATTTTATAATAATCATAATAATAAATTAAATAATATTAAAAATAAATAATAATAATAATAATAGCAATAAAAATATAATAATAATAATAATAATAATAATAATAATAATAATAAACCTTTTTTCTATTTAACAGAATTTCATTATTTATTTTCTATTTTATTACATATTTTTATTATATTCATTGATAGCAATTAACAATAAAACAACTATAAAACTGATTCAGATTTATTATATATTTTTGTAATTAAATTCAAATACATACATTTTAATTGAATTACCTGATACTTTACGAAATTTCTTTTCCTTCATAATCTTGCAGACGCGCTCGCTAGGTTATGTTTGTAAGTCACGTGACCGGAAGCAAATCTCACTTGGAGGTTAAGATGGCGGCGCGCAGCGCGTGAAGAGGACACCGGCGGCTGCGGGTCAGAGTGCGGAGATGATGTTTAAAGCGCCGTGTAGCCGCGCAGCAGGTGGGCGAGCGTCCGGGCGCGATGCCGCGGCGTGTAGCGCGACGCGGGTGTGTGTGGAAACGTTTGAAGCACCTGTAGAGCTGATGTTAGCCGGTTAGCTTAGCCTCCATAATGTTTAATCAGGCCGGGGTTAGCGTGAGTAGCTAACACACTAGCCTGCGCTGTAGCCATCCCGTTTGGGGCGGAATCCTAACCGCGTTCCCAGGGTGCAGTAGTGCACTACATAGGACCCCTACACGTCATTATTCCTTACTGGATCTAGTGCACGGCTGCAGGAAGGGAGAAGCGATTTCGACTACAGCCCTAGCTGACCTTTCAGCATGTATTGTTAGGAGAATTATGACAGTTTTTCTTAATTATAAGCATTTTGATTTAGCATGTAGTAATTTTATTATATAAGACAGTTATCCTGATATCCCTGGTAATGTATGGGATGTATTTTTGTCATTTAGTGGTTTTATTCTAGCTGATGAGCTTGCTAATGTATATGCAGTGGACATTTACTCAATCTGAGATCTTTACCTGTACTGTGTATTGATTAAGTGTGCTTAGCTTAGTTATAATAACTATAGTTTACAGTTTATATAGATGGCTTAAGCACCAGTTAGGAGAGACTGCAGGTCTATGTCTGTGGGGGTGTGTTTATTTATAGAAGCTGTACGTGTTGACCTGATGAAACCCCTCATGACCGTGATACTGATGTTGCATTAATAATGATAATTTTAACATTCACTGCCGTACATGCACACAGGATAAAAATGCATCAGTGGCTCAGATTGTCCCTCATGGATTTGTTCAAGTCAAACTGGGACTCAGTAATACTACAACTTAATAAAACCGGGATAATAAAAATGAAAACGTCACTAACCATTATGAACTTAAATGATGATCCAAAATGTAAAAGCACAGGAGCAATAATAAAATATAATTATCAATTAATTAAAGTGGAAAGAAATGATGTGTGGAAGAAAACTGAGATTGACACTGTGATGAAGGGGTGTGGTCATGGGATGGGGCGGAGTCATGCAAATTGAGTGTGTGTGTGAAAAAATGTGCAAGCAGAGCTCAAAATCCAGCAATAGGGCATAGGGGTGTGAGAGAAAGAGAGTCTTACTTAAAAAGGTTAATTGAAGAGAACTGGAAATAAAACCAGACTCACGGCAACAGACAGTCAGTAATTATAAGATAAGATTAGATATATCTTTATTCGTGAATCCTTTCCCACTAACCTGACCTTTCACAAAGTGGTGCTCGGCCATGCCTCCTCCAGCAAAATGTCTTTCCCTCTAATTCTCTCGAGTTCTGCTCGAGTGAAATGTTTTCACATTTTTGAGATTTTTGTTCGTGAAGATGCGCTATTATTAGGACTGGTTACGATTGTACAGGGGATGTGGCAATAACAGAACAGAACGCCTTTCGTGATCAAACCAGATAGTTGTTTCCTGAGAGCGTTCCACTCGTTGAATGATCCAAGACTTTGTCTAAAACCTTTGCACCATTCAGATGTTGAGAAGGTGCAGTCTCATCATTGTACTGTGCTTGACGTCTTCTCTAACTGTCAGTCAGTTTCACGCCTTCATTCAGCAGAAATTTCATTACAAGTCCCAGTTTGACTTCCTTGTTCTTTCACCCTATGACTGTTTTAAGTGTTAAATAATACATTTACATTATAGTACAAGTAGAATTTGCACCAAAAGTTACCCCATGCAGCCTGTAATTGTCAGTTTTATTTACTCCTGCAGGTCTGATCGGTGCCACCGTGAACTCAACACTTTTAATAAAAGCGCACAGATATCAGCGGAGCGTCCGGACTCTTGTGCGGCTCTGCAGGAGCGACCCTGCGCCATGGATCACCTTTCAGCACCTGCGCTTCCTCAAGCGACAGGTACAGTAGGAGTGCCGGTGTGGTCTGCTAATTAATCATCATTAATGCCGCTTCGTACAGTGATGCTGGGGATTCGTGAAAGCTACAAAAGAAGAGTAAAAACTCACCTTTAATGAAAGGAGAGTCCTTTTATTCTGCAGGGAGTGCATCTGGGTGTAAAGAGACCTGTGAATTTACAAGCCTTAATAAGTCTGCATGGGGTCTCACTACTGTTGTACAGCTGCTGAAAGAAAATAGCGGTCCGGTCCTCTATAGTGAACTAGACTGGATGTTCATGTGGGGGATTTTTTGCCCCTTGTTAATTTGAAATACAACTCAGATCATGAATTCTGGATACCATGCCAGGATTTCCTTTCTTTTATTTAACTGCTAATTAACTGCTCACCATGACATCCTCAGGAGCTGAAGATTGCTAGGTTAGCCTTTAGCAGTTAAAGACCTGCATAGAGCTAACCTAGAGCAAAAGAAGGCTAGGTTTGCATTTTTTGCAACATGGTAGTCTAGCTTTATTTACTGTAGCTTTTTAAAATTGTCTTTAGAGACTGGTAGAAATGGACAGAGCTGAACATTTACCTGGGATGAGAGTCTCGGGATATGAGGTCACAATATGGGAAAATCTGATTGGCTAGTTTCAGCCCTGGTCTTTTTATTTTATTTTTTTTGTGTGTTCATTCAGACTGGAATCACATTAGACCGTCTAAAAAATTACAAAGTGATTTTTTTCGTAATAGGAATATTCCTTTAAATATATATTTTAATTATGCATTCAAATCACAAGATCGCAGCATTAAGATTTCTATTTTATATTTATTTTTATTAAGAAAATCGTACTTTTTTTTTCCTCTAAATATTTGTCCCCCAGTACGTGAAGGTAAGCGGTGTTCTGAGCCAGCGAGCCCGGCCGAAGCAGGAGCTGGAGGAAAAAGATGACGTGGTTCTCATGCAGATTCAGGAGATTCCAGATGTTAAGCCTGTGCCTGACGCTACAGTGCAGAGCACTGACGACGAACCGGAGGCGGTCAGACAGGCTCGGATAGACGCCCGGCAGTGGAAGGAACTGCGCACAAACTACTCAGACTTACCGGGGATCTATGCTCGGCTCTCTAAAATCAGACTTACAGGTATTTAAAAAAAAAAAGAATAAATAACTCTACTCATGAATTTGTTCTGCTTTGTTTTTTTCATTGAAATGTCAGTTTAATGGAAACTGATTGATGGATAGATGTCTGTTTGACATCCAAACCCTATTTTCTTGATCTTCCTCAGGGCTCGTGGTCACGACAGCGGCGGCGGGATACGCCATGGCCCCGGTGCCTTTTGACCCCATCACCTTCGTCCTGGCCACAGCTGGAACAGGTCTCTCTTCATGTATGGCCAATTCTATTAACCAGGTCAGTCGCTTTGTTCACACATTTACGTTACCACTTGCATCATGGAACTTCTTTTTTCACTGAGTTCAAGCTGCAAAATTGAGGGAATGAAAATGACAAAAAAATGCTGGTTGGTCATTGTTGATATTTTGAGCAAAAGGGACAGGAATCAGCAGGGATCACATGGTATTATCACGATACCTAGGTGCCGATTCAATCTGTATTTCGCTTCTGTTAGTATCTCAATTTACTAACACTAGTCATTTAAAATGCCTATTTTTATAGTATAAACCCTAAGTATCCCCACAAAACACTTTAATGCCATTTTAAACTCGGCTTTAATACATCACCCTTAAAAAAAAAAAAATTACACTACTGTACTGCTGTGTCTCCTGCAATGCTAAAATGTAAAATACAGATTTTTCCCCTATTTAGTATGTTCTTAATTAATTCAAATGCATTTTCTTTGGTATACGCTGTCGTTTCTTTTGGTATAAGTACTGTAGTACTTTTACTAAATTTGTATATTATATTGTTCCTAATAGTTTAGCGTTAAAACTCATGAAAAATAATATACTGCTACGATAAAAACCTATAAAAAATTGTCTAGGATATTTGTGGTTTCTGCTAAATTTGCGGGGGTTTCTGCAGACAGTTGTTGGTTGGGTTCTACGGAAAAATCCATGAACAACCGAGGCTGCAGAATCAATTCGCGGGATTGATCAGATTTATTTATTTGTTCCAGATTTTGTTCCAATTCTAAACAAAATGTTGCAACTAAACCGTTCACACCCCACTCCTGTACAGCTCTCCAGTGTGTGAATATTTTACATACAGAAACTAAAAATGTATTTTAAAAATCTATTTTAGGGTGAGTGTGGAGATACTGTCCATGAACTGGCGCATAAAATAATCGTGACGCATAACCAAATCGATATATATATATATATTTATGTTTCCACGCGATCTCTAGTGAGCAGCCATGTTTATTTGCCATCACTTTCTGAACTCGGGGCTGAAGAGACCATACTGAAAAGAATTTCTGAGTTAAGGGGTGTTTTCTTTGGTTTTGGGATGTACAAGTCTCAGTGAACTGCATCATTAGAGCGTTACACAGTTTTTAGAACATTTCTGTGCCATATTTCGAAAGATCGTAGATCCGCAGTCTGTTCGTATCTGTGGAAATTTGTAACTCGACTATGAAATGATCATATTTATTAGTGTGTTGTTGGTTTTCGGCAGGTAGCTAAATGTAGATGTAAATGTAGCTGCTCTCCTCAGTACCGAGGACTGTATGGACTTTCACTCCTGCTGCGACCGGCAGTAAGTGTAATTTACGGTTATTAGAACAGTTATATAAGTGATACATATAGTTAAATGTCCCAGTGATGTTATCGTGCATTATCACCACTTGTTGGAAGTAACTGTTGTATAATGTAGTTTATCTTGATAGGAATAACACAGTATAGTTTTGGTCGAACTCCTTTTTCCCTCTTGAGTTACATAAATTATAATTAAAGGCTAAAGTCAGCACTTTGTAACTGAAGTTTTTGAAGTACAGTACGCTTGAGTCAGAGCCGAGACTGCGACCCTAACAGTGAGCGGTTTGTCAGAGCACTGTTGTGAATAGTCAAAGTCTCTGTTCGCCGTAGCTAATAACACGCTGAGTAACTAGCATGCGCTTACAAAAGCGTCGTCTCTCCTGCGTTTAACCTCGACTCCGCTCAACCGCTCCTGCCGCAGTAACAAGCCTCGGGCAGGGCCGTGATGCCTGTATTGTTTTGTTCACTCGCAGCGAGACAGATGAAGCGCCGCCACAGCGCTGGCACGACTCCGCCGAACGCCCAATAGAGTTTCATTGCGCATTACGCAAACACAAACACTCTGTGTGGCCCTCTCACGGCGCGCTTTTTTAGACAGACGGATCGAGCGAGAGGGAGCTTATTCTCTGCTTCTAAACCGACTCGTTTGCATTCCTCTCCTGCTGCGGAGCTTAGAAATGTCTGCTGCGCTGCTTTGATTTTTTTTTTTTCTACTCTCTCTTTTTTATTTTTTTTCCCCCTTACTAAAAGCTTTTGCCAGACAAAAATAAAGAAAGAGAGAGCGAGACTGTAAAGCAGCATGTTCAGTTGCACAGCAATCAGCGAGCTACTTTCATCGCTATGATGTCGCTCTGTGCACAAATGCCATCCATGCCTTTAGAATATCAGAGTAATAGCCAGCACTCTCATCAGCCCCGGCCTGAACTCCATTAAGGCACGCGGACGTGCTCTGTAATTTAGAGGAGGTCGTGATTGGAGCGTCACGTTCTGCCCTCGGGGGCAGGAAGCAGCTCACCTCACTCGCGCCGACCGTACTCAGATTTCTCTGATTTATTGCTCAACAGCCTGAGCAGCGTCAAATGTAAATATATATAAATATATTTTCTTCTTTTCTTATTTGACACGTTGATCAACTCCATCTCTAACATCTGTGTAAATGTGCTTTATTTCTGTTACACTACAGCAATTTGCCAGCTATTATTATTATTATTATTATTATTTTACTTATGTGTTGTCATTATCTGACTGTAAATGCATTTATTTATTTATTTATGAAACATCTGCAAGACAAATGAGTTCACATTTGACATAGCATCTCTAAACAGCGTATATAGCGTTCTTTCACTCCCCTTTTTTTCAGAAAATTAAATTCAGTTAAATTAAATTCAGTTTTAAATTCAGTCGCTTTTAACAATGATAATTTTCACAAAGCAGCTTTACAGAATCCCAAACCAAATAAAAAAAAATGTGAGGAAATATGTTTAAATCATAGTTATCAGTGTGTGTCCCTGATAAGCAAGCAGAGGGTGAAGTGGTAAGGAAAAAAACTCCCTTGAAGGAAGAAACCTTGAGAGGACCAGGGCTCAGTAGAGAACCCATCCTCATGTGTGTGATATCTGATAGCAGGGATTATTTGATCTGCAGTCATACTGAGTGTTAGGAGGCTGGAAGTTCAGTATAACCTGAGGATGCGTTAAAGTTAATATGAAGTCACCTTTCATTATTGGAGGCTGTCTGTGGGAATTTAAGTCCATGTGACTGCAGTTACGAGTCCTCAGAGAAAAACTGCCTGAACCAAGCGAGTCTTAAGACCATCTTCAGAGTCATGTGTCCTCGTTCACTGCATGAATCATTTCAGTTGCTTATCAACAACCGGGAGCCGCTAGAGCCTCCTTCCACAAATGTCAAACATCTTAGTATAGAAATCTTAACTAGATCAAAAACTGTTTCCGTTTATTAAATGGCATCTCAGTGGGTCGATGTGACACATGTAGTTGTGTTGTCCTGATGGAAAAACTTTTCTTTTGATACTTTTCCATATTTTCTCTTTGATTCCAAGGCACTAGAGATTTTGGCACTGTTTTTCTGTAAAAGGTAAATTCTGGGGCTAAATTTGTTATAGTAGAGGAGCTAATTAGTATAAGATGGTGTACCTAATGTATCATAATCTACAGCCTAATGGAGTCTAGTATAGTGTAAATCATAAAATTTAGTTTTTTTGTGATTTTTTATTATTATTTTTTTATGTTTTCATTTTTTATTAGTTTACAGCAGCTTGCCGTCGTTGCTTCGACTATCTCTGGGTTTATTGAGGCAGAAAAAATGTGTATTCACTCACTCACTCAAAAATGTGCATCATAAAATTAATCAATAAAGTATTCAACATGATTGTGGTATACATGAGTATGAAATGTTCTGATAATTAGCCTGAGTAGTTCTTCGAGCCGGTTGCACGTTGGTGTATTGGTTAGCACTGGAACCTCGCACCTCCAGGGTCGAGGGTTCGATTTCCTCCTCGGGTCTGTTGTGTACGTGGACTTTACATGTTCTCCCCGTGCATGGTAGGTTTCCTGACTCAGTCCAAAGACATGCAGATTTCAACTTTGTCTGGCTTTCCAAATTACCCACAGTGAGCGTGTACTTCAATACCTGTCCAGCGTATACCCTGTCTGGTTCCCCGAGTCCCCTGGGGCAGGCTCCAGGCTTCCCATGACCCTGTACAGGATAAGGGGTACAGAGAATGAGTGAGTGAGAGACTACTTATAAAATTAATCATTGGATCATAGAATATTTCCTGACTCAATAATGAAATGCCATCTCTGCGTTATGGTATTGCAGTATACATTTTTATTTAATTTCCTCATAAAATGGAGCAAATCCAAACAGAATTTCCAGGTAAGTGGGGACCTGTGCAGCATCAAAGTTGCACACCTGACAAGTGAAATGTATGTTAAACATACAGGTATGTAAATAAGTGTCTGGTATGACAGAAATGTCAATAAAATGCAGAGACGGGCGAAATTTCCATTTCAGGAATTCTGGATGTGGCTCGCAGCCGACACAATTCACATGCGCTCGAACGTGTTTCCCCCAGGTTTGATGTCTGTACAATATTATGTATATCAGATCGACTTACCTGTCACCTGTGTTGTCGAATCCACTCTGGCTTCAGGGCTTCAGGTTGAGCTGAATTTCAATAAAAATGCTGTGGTTGTAATTACTTGCCAGTATTTTAGGGATTAGAGGAAGAAGAAAAAAAGCAGCACAGATTTCTGGATGCTGAGACACTGAAGAACATTAAAACAGTAGAATTCATGTAAATAAGCAAATTCTATTTAATTTCACCTGCATAGCAGTTTTAACAGTTTTAACTTCTTCTCTTCTTGGGAAGGAAAGTTTCCCTGACATGACATGAGGGAGAAACTTTCAGAGTAAAAGAAAAGAAAAGAAACCAGATCCTCTCCTGAGTGACCTCAGATCGTACGATCGTAAATCATTAACCTTATAGAACTGTGTATGTTTTACGCGACCGTATAGAGTGTGCTAAAGGATGTTGAATACGAGCAGATTGCGAATTGAGTTCCAGGACGAACACATAGATTATAGCAAGGCATCCTGGAGACGTCTACAGCATCCAGGTGAGGTTCAATGCTGATGTTTTTAGGACATGTAAATCATTTGGGTGTCCCTGTAGGACAGCAGCACAAGGTGATCGCTCTAAAGCGCAGAAAAGCCAAGCAGATTTTGGCAGGTTGTTTCCATTTTTCATTCTCCGAATCTACTCTTCTGTTATGTTACAGCCATTTTCCTATCATTCCTTTTTTTTTTTTTTTTTTTTTTTGTCGGAAAGCATCTCTGGAATACCACACCGACATTGTTGATGCTCAGGAATATCCTTAGTATTGTGTCTGCCTTTTATTTTAAATCTAACTCCAAGTATGAAAGACATTATAATAACATTTGGAAAATGCTTGTATTCAAATCACCTTTCATCCATGGAAAACACATCTGTCTACTAGAGCAAAGACACGCTAAGGCACCGCCAAGAACAAGAGTCAATATTGATACTCAGGGAAATATTCCAAACATATAATAAAACTGCAAAGTTGGTGTTTTGAGAAAATAATTTTGCCCAATTTTTTGGAATTTTTGTCTGTCTGTTTGTTTGTGCAAGCATCACATAAAAACTACTGAACGAATTTTAATGTGGTTTTCACACATGTATTTGGCTGAGCTTTAGGTAATTTTTTAATATGTGCTTATGAGTGTATAGTTAAATTCCACACAAACAAAATCGCGGGCGCATTTAATTAATAATAAAGCCAGATTACACACACTTTAATATAATTTCATTGTAAACATTATTTTGTATTTTTTAAACACCTTATTTTTTTTTATTTCTTTTTTTTATTTATTTCTTTTTCTTTTTTTTTAGAAAAGCTTTACTACAACTACTGTACTGGCTTTTACAACAATAAATCTGGCTGTACATTGACTTTGCTTGTGTTTTGGACCACATTTGTTAAGTCTATTAAAAACAAATTGGAAGAAAAAATGTATTTAGAGTCAAGTGTGAAAGAGCATGCACTCAAAGTCTTGATAGGTACAAGAATATCAAATTATTATTTAAACTCTAATTATGTTCCCTTATGTTTGTATGGAAATCATGGAGCTAAGTTTCGGACCTGTGAGAACATACACCCCCCACAGGGTTCACATGTCATGTTTCGAGGTTTGTTTGAAATCTTGATTGAGAATGAACAGTACGAGGGAGCGGCACATAATTTTTCCATGTCAATCATTTCTCTATACACAAACATGCACAGCACTGACAATTAACAAATACGGAATATTAAATACAGTGACTATTTATTTAAACAAACGGATAGTTTACATGTAAAGTCCCAGTCAATCTGAGCTGTCATCTCCAG
The DNA here is from genome assembly GCA_011419295.1 of Clarias macrocephalus. Lineage (NCBI taxonomy): Eukaryota > Metazoa > Chordata > Actinopteri > Siluriformes > Clariidae > Clarias > Clarias macrocephalus. The sequence goes on from JAAGKR010003576.1 coordinate 62,362, forward strand.
CCTCGAGCAAACAACTGGACAGGATCTTAGTTTCCAAGGATTTTAATTAGCTGCTCTTTATTCTGTCTCCATGGCCTTCTCAGGGATCGCCCAGCTCCGGACTAATAGGCCGTGCGTGATGTTTGAAGTCATCCGATCTAGACGTGTAGGATTTGAAGACGGCTTTCTTGTGGTCAGCAAGTAACATTTGCGACGAAGTTTCACTCCACACATGCGGGATTAGACACCGACCTTGTGTGTTCCTTTAACCCTATCCTTTCGATGCTGCTTCATCGGATCTCTGAGAAGTTACTTTTAATCGCATTTTTAGGATAGTACTTAATCGTTCCCACAGGCACATTAAAATGCGTAGATATATATCGGCATAGAAGTATTTATGTTGTTAATTTATTTAACAATCATTAAAGTGCCAGGATAAAAGAGGGCATATTGAGTTCTTGCCTTAAGGCTAGTATGCTTTGGGATTGCTTTCAGTGCCTGCTGCTAAAAAGTTGTTTTTGTTCCTTTTTGTTTTGGGCAAGAGTGCATAATTACATACACAGAGACTCGGCACTCGTCGAGCGACACCCCATCACCTGCTCCACAGCGACTCGGGCACTCTTTGATGTGCACTACGATGTCCTGAAATATCCAGTGTGCTCAGCTAGACAGATCTTTACCTGAGCGCAGGGTAAATGACCACACCTTACTCAGTCTGTGTGCTGTTTTCACATGTCCGAAGGGTAAAATAAATGACAAGGTGGAAGGAGACACTACTTGATGTGGCGCCTTTTTCTTTTAAACCCATCTTTCTTGTTTGCCGCAACCAGGGACACGCCTAGTCGAGGAATGCTACGCACGTTCAAGAAAATAAAGCACAGCAACAGCAGAGTATACTAAATTATGCTTGATCTGGATGTGTATCAGACATGTACACTTTCTTCTGAATTCTTGGGATAATGTGGTTGGTATTCTGATGTGGATGGGGTTCACTGGATGTCCTGAGGCTTGAAATTTGTCAGTAATTCTTCTCTCTAATGTCAAGAGGGGAGAAAACCCCAGGACTAAGCAAAGACCAGAAGTATCCATGCTAAAATTTGATTGTTCGGACCATTGTCTCAGGTCTGGACATCCTATACGACACAAATTTGTGCAACTACTAGAATCCCTAGAATACCTAGAGCATCACAAAACATATCCACTCTCCACCTAGCTATTGTATCGGGCGTGATTCCTGGTGATTGCAACCCCTTATTGCTTACCTCTGGCTTGATAGCGGGTCCATGTCATCCCTCCCTTGTGTACCCTTCCAATTCCTGTTTACCTCTGGCTTGATAACGGTGTCCATGTCATCCTTCCCTTGTGTACCCTTTAATATAGAGTTGCGGTTGATGAGTACTCTGGTGTTGTACTCGTGACAACCAGCTAAGTAATTGGTGCTTTCTTGACGTGCGTCTTGCCTGTTAAGGGTGCTGAAATACTAACTGCTAATCAGTCACGGTATCTCATGAGTCACGTTAGTGTGCGTGCGTTCGTCGTCATCACTCAACATGGTAAGCAAAGACCCGTTCACGCATGCCTGCTGAGGAGATGTAAGCTGCTATAACATCCTCTGGGAATGGGCTGGAGCTACACCGCAATGTTGTGGTTTCTTTTTTAAGTGGGACCCTGTTTAGAAACTTCCAGTGATGGTGTAAGCGAACACATCCACTGAATGATGGCGTGTGTGTGTCTGACATTTCCTCATGACTGAGAAAGTAGGGAAGAAGTACAGTCTGTTTCTGTTCATGCACTTTTTCCACCGTTTGCTGTACAATTACCAGCTGGAGGTTCAGGCTTTCGCCATATTATTTAAATTCAGTTTGGGATCTCTGCACCAGAATGAGCATGAGCTTCCTGCAGCTCCAAGTGTTACACACACTACGTGTTGATTGATGTCTCATGGGTAGTTGCAGGTTGCACCAAAAGTGGCCATTTACCAAGAAGGATTCCAGTACAAATAGTCTCATGAGGCATGTTTCTATTCAAATTTCCAAATAAGTGGGCAAAAGAAAATAAGAATTGTTGGATTTTTATGAAATGTGGTTTTGAAACATTGAAAGGAGCAGTCAGCGTGTGCAAAGGAGGGATAAGGGGTATATCGGGAGAAGAATGTTAGAGTTGGAGGTTTATGGATGTGGTGAGGGAGGACATGAAGGAGGTTGGTGTGTCAAAGGAAGATGTGGCAGACAATATTAGATGTAGACAAATGGTCCACTATGGCAACTCGAAGAAGAAGAAATCAGCCAAAGACCACCACTGGTATGCCTGTTGCAGAGAATGTTCCATGTAGCATACTCAAGTGATTTCAGGGTTTTACTTTTGGAGGGACCTCAAAAGATCACAACCTGGACTGACTAAAAAATGACACTACTCTATGTACACCGAAAGGGTCTACCAGAGTGTTACCAACAGTTATGGTGTTGGGATCAACCACCTAGAGCCTTTCGCTTATTCTGTATGTAACCCTACCTCAGATTTTATTTACATTTATGGCATTAGGCAGACAACCTCATCCAAAGCGACTTATATTTTATCTCATTATATCTGTTAAGGGTCTTGTTCAAGTCCCCAACAGTGGTAGCTTGGTGGTTGGCTTTGGACCTGAGATCAGTAGTCTGATGCCTTAACCACTGAGCTATCCCTGATTCCAGTTACATGTATGGCATTTGGCAGACGCCCTTATGCAGAGTGCTAATTGGTGGTGCTGTGGTTTCAACCTGGGACCTTCCAATCAACAGTCCAATGCCTTAACCAATAAGCTACCCCTGGCAGTTTCCTTTTGGAAATAAGACTGACTGTTTAAGTATTTCATGTGTTGTTGACTTTTATCCTCCTAAGTGTTCTTTCCTATGTGCAATATTTCATCTCCTCTGTGTTAGGCAGGTAAGGACACAGGCTATCCATCCAGGTGCAGATCAAAACAACCAGTCTTTAACAGCCTGAGCAAAATGGGCTCGTGTGCTTTGAGTCTCCAGTGTAGTTTACAGGAAGTGAACCAAACACGGTGTACTTCCGGATAAATGTCGTTTTTTTCTTTTCTTTTTTTTTTGTTATGAACTTCTAAACAGCCAAAAAATAGCCAATTTTGTAAATTCACACCCGCAGGCAAAATCCCTTTGCTCTTGTTTTCAATTTTCTATGTGCAGCGTCAAACAAAACCAAATATCATATTTATTTATTATAATTATCATATTTTAATCATATTCCGACTATGGGTAGGTCTGAAACGACCTAATTATTTGGGTTTGTGAATCCCAAAGATGCCATAGCCACAAGGGTTTGCTCTGCTATCTGGGTGGGATGGACGGCCGTCTTCACATTAGTGTTGCCAATCTAAACAATGCTAAATATTAGCTGGCTTTTGTTGCAGAACAGGTCTGCTACCGTCCTCCACCAGCCATGTTCAACTGATATTGCGCTAGTGCGCAAGGCTACTCGTGTCTCATAGGAACCGTGTCATCACCCTCCTTGTTTGGTTGCTGGTATTTGATAGGTCAGAATAGAATTTGTTCTAAAATAAGTCATGCAAAGCTTGCAAAGCATTTTGCTGTGTCATGAATTACCTACTTACAAAGCGTCAGCACAATTTCCCTGCAAATTCAATTAAGATTTTTTTTTATTTTTATGCATAAATAAGAGATTGTTGGAAAATCAACAGCATACCAAGAAAACCAAGGCTCCACTGTTTGCCTGAACTTTTTTCTTTACCTTTTCACCCCTCTTTTATCCTTCTCCTATTCCAAGCAGGATGTATGCATGATACACCCTCTACAACCTAAGGCACAACTACGGGCTTTCATGCAATGTTTGCTTGCTTCAACACTGGGATTTTTTGTGTTCACACAGCTGTGAGACGCACGCAGCAAGTCGTTATTGATTGAACTTGTCATCGCAGGTTAAGACGTAGTCGACCCCAGAACGCAAAGCGACTATAGGTACTCCCAGGTTTGTCAGTCACTGGGGTCACGAAAGCTTCACCGATGACACGGAAGCGTTATGTCACCGACAGCTCGTGTCTCTCGTGCAGGTGTTGCAAACAAGTCGAAATTCTTTCAATGTTGTCTTTCCTTATGTGCAAATATTGACAGAGTATTCAGTGTAGGTAATAAATGTGAATGTGCTGAAACGGTTCAGTATTCACTGTTCGCAGTATGCTCATGATGGACATTTCCTGTGTTGTTCCAGGCTGCTTAAGTATACATGATTTTCAGTTAAAAAATATTTTGACGCTGTGATGCGTTGTATGAAATTGTAACGCATGCACTGAGCCATGTAGCTTTCGTTTGATTTAGCATGAAAACCTTTTATACTATTATGGATAATGACAGACAGACAGACAGACTTTATTGATCCCATGAGGGAAATTATTGAATATTCTTACATCACATTATTCAGAAGAGGATTAGGGCCACCATAAAAAAATATTCTGACGTTAATCTCAGAATTCAGATTTTTTTCCCCCCACAGAATTCTGACTTTCCCCCCCCTCTCAGATTTATGAGATATTATGAAATTCTCAATATTATGACTTTTACTCAAAATTAAGAGCCCCCCCCCCACCTCAGAATTTTGACGTTTCCCTGAGAAGGAAAAAAGTCAGAATTCTGACCTTTTTGCTCACAGAATTAGATTCCCAATACTATGACTTTTTCTCCTCCACAGAATTATGACTCCCCCCCCCTCCCCACACACACACAGAATTCTGACCTTCTTCCCTCAGAATTCTGACTTTTTTTCCTCTCAATTATTCCTCTTTTCAATATTACAACTTTTTCTCCCTCACAGAATTCTGATTTTCTTCCCTCAGAATTGTTCCTCTTCTCAGTATAGTGGAACCTCGGATTGCGAGTAACACGGTTTGCGAGTGTTCCGCAAGACAAGCAAAGATTTTAAATAAATTTTGACTTGAAAAACCAGAAAGTCTTGGATTACGAGTACCAAGTATCATGTATCACGCATGCGCTTCTTGTTTTGACACCAAGCGTCACATGATCACGACTGGGCCAATGGTTTTTCTCTCTTGTTCTGCGGAATTGTGGATAATCGTCTCCCCTGCTCTTAGTGCGCATCTCTCACTGATATAATCAACATCTCCTTCCCTGTTTCAGCGTGTCGTTAGTCCTATGTGTGTGCGTGTGCATAATTTGACACCGTGCCCCACACACACTTTCTTCCGCCTTTACACGCCCCCACACACACCCACACAGCACCTGCGCGCATAAACGGAATCACTTATCTGTCGGGATTTATTTTTACTTTTATTAAAGGTAAAGTGCAGGTTAATTTGTTTTATTTTTACTTTATATATTGTATTCATTATTTTTATGTATTTATTTTTTTGGGCTGTGGAACGAATAATTTGAGTTTTCATTATTTCTTATGGGGTTTACGAGTGTTTTGGAATACAAGCCCACTTCCAGAATGAATTATGCTCGTAATCCAAGGTTCCACTGTATTATGACTTTTTCTCAGAATTCTGACTTTTTCTCCCCCACAGAATTCTGACCTTTTTTTCTTCCCTCAGAATGTTAAGAAAAGAAGTCAGAACTTTGATGGCCTAATCCTCCTCTTCTGAAGATGATTATTATTTTTAATCTGTCCATCTTAATCACTTGGCCTATGCAACCCCTAGAATACAATGGTGCATCAGCTGTCATGCTTAGCTATGCTTGACTAGTAGAGAAAGATTGCTTTTCAGACACTTTTTTTCTAAATGAATCTTTTGAATGAATCCATTACTCATCAGTATTCCCACATCCATAGTTTTAATTGGCACATTTCCAGCTGAAAAATGGAACTTGTCTGGAAATTCCCTAGTGAGATAAAATGCCTTACACTCCCCTCAAGCGACCCCACCTTTAGCATGCGTGACTCAGGAAGCACTCAGCACCATTATGATGCAAATATGAAAGCTTGCTACGGAGAGGAGGTGTATCAAATCACGCTTTGAATTGATTCATGGTCGGTGTAATTCCTGTTTTGTTTAATGATTAGTAGGTACCGCTTGCCACGGCGCCTTACTATTAATTAAATACTAAAGCATGATTGATTTTATTTGAAAGAAGTTGACAGATCATTTGCTTTTCATTCTGACACATGTTTAATTATGTTCTTGTAACTCTGTCTTTTATGAACTTTTACTTTGTTTGGACCATACTGCTGAAAAGAGTCTTGACAAGAACACACCCTTTGGCATTATTTGTCTTGTTCCATTTTTTTTTTTTTTTTTTTTTAGTACATTGACATCTGGAGTATTTTTTCTTTGGGGTTTCAAATAGCTAGAAAAACAGAAGTTTAGCGTCTCATGAGAATTGTCTATGCTGACAAGCATCTCTTACTCGATCTCACTCGTCATACACAGCAGACTGCTAGTCGCCTTCATGTTACTCCTATTCATTTTTAATTCTCCGTATTTGGCCCTCAGATATGGGTCTTGGGACGTAAACAAGAATTGTGTTGCTGAACTAAAGCACTTTTTATATCACTGACATTTTTTAAGACTGCAAATGCTTTCTAAACATCTTGTACTGTAATTTGCATTAATTGGTTGTTAATTTGTCACCAGAGACTGTTGGGGACGAAGTACAATTTTAATAAATCAGACAAGCTGTGTTTTTTTTGTTTGTTTGTTTTTGCTGCGGTTAAATGTACATTATTACATGTTTATTGTGTGTGACAAGTTAATGATTTTACATTTAGGACCATGGTGCAGTGCTGAAAATTGGCCAACTGTTTGGAACAGCTTTAATGTTTTTTTTTTCCCCCTTCTTTAATGTTGCATTGAGTTGTTTACGTTTTTAATTCTTGAACAGAACACTGGCATTTTTAACTCATCTCTGGTTAAAGCTCATCCTCCTCTCACCATGTTCTTCTGGGATCTCTGAGTTGTCTTCTGCTGGGTATGGAAGGCACATCAGTTGTAACTAGATGCCACACTTCCCCAGACTGTATCACAGAGCATTTTGTCCCTCTCAAAGCCATGAAAATGAGCCATTCTTTGTTCATGCCACAGTGAGATCCAGAGCAATATGCTTTCAAGTGGTATGAAAATTCCATGGCAGCATGGCTCTGCTGGACAGTACTTCTAATTGTGATCAATTTTCCATTCCTGTTTTTGAATTTGTCTATTCCTGATTTACCATTTGTTTTCCCCTTTTAGAGATCAAACATTAAATTAAACTCTTAAATGTTCTACATATTTTCTTCCCAGAAATGCACCCTTGATCATTAACACTGCTCGATCGAAAATAAATAAATAAATTGTATGCTCCAAGATTCCATTGACCGGATTTAGCTTTGATTACGGAGGTCAGTGTGTCCAGTGAATGAGTGAAAATGATTCCTCATGCTCCCAGGTCTGCAGGTCACTTAATTTATTGCCACATAACGTTGCTGACCCTAGACCTGAGCAACTGAAGCAACCCCAGATCATAACACTGCCTCCATAGGCTTGTACTGTAGACAAAACACATCGCTGGAAATGGGTCAGTCTGGACTCCTCAGACCAGATGACCTTTTTCCATTGCTCCAAAGTCCAATCTTTATGCTCCCTAGCAAATGGAATGTTTTGTTTTTCTTCCTGATTAATCTCACTTACAAATGGTTTTCTCATGGCTGTTTAGACCCAATCCTGTGAGTTCTCATCACATTGTGCAATGTGGAAATTCTCTTCTTTCACTATTAAACATGGATGTAATTTTTCCTGTCAGTTTTTTAACCACTCATCCTTACTAAGTCTTTAAGTGATCTCCATTCATGATTTCTCTCTGACCACATTTCTTCCAAGGAGTTGAAGGTTCAAGGTACAGTCCTTACAAGTTTTAATGTGTTGGACAGTTCTTAACCAAATTCAAATTATTTAAAAGCTCTTTAATTGATTTCAGTAATTGATGCTGGCCAATAATTTTACTCTTAAGGAGTGATGCCCTTGATCAGGCAGTGTATAAAGGCTTTATCTCCGCGGACAAGTGTGCCTGTTTCACTTGGCTTACCTTTTATTCTGAGCTACGTTTAGAAGAGCTGACCTTTTCGCAGGACTGTTTTCAGAGAACTGCCTTTGCAGTTTCTGCTGACGCCTGGACCCAATTATATATGGCATTAAAAGACAGGTTTCCTCTCATCACTTGGCACCATGAACTCAGAAAGACCCTTTATGGTGGGAGAATTTCATAGACTTTGGATACAAATTAATATTTAATCAGATGGGGCTGTTTAATATTTAATATATTTTTTTCTTTTGTAAGATTTGGTGGCAGAAATCTCTCGGCAGCAATCTGTGTCAAACTTGACATGGAGGCGCATTATGCTGCCGTCTCCACACAGGTCCCTGTGCACTCTTTAATAGTCTGCAACTGAATCCTTTCTGTCTGTGACATCAAATTTTGCATGCAAAAAATATTTTGACATTGGCCTGTTCAGCTTTTAAGTTATGGTATTGACTGAGACTAGTACATTTGACTTGATTTTGTTTTGAACGAGTCAAGGTTAAGGTCAGGGACGACATCTTTGACCCTTTCCCCCTTTTATCATATTGGAAAGAAACCTGCACACCTTACAGTCGCTCGGGGAACAATATTGTCCATACAGTAAGTCCCTATGCTTCAGGAATAACATTGTTCTGCTCAGTACGTGTGCATGAATAAAATATCAACTAGATCCCTAATATGTGCAACGACATAGATTTGCCTGTAGCTGCATCGCCTCGGCGGGGCGAATCTGAGAAGATGTAATTATAGCATGGATCACGTCCAGGAAATATCACAGCAATATCTCATGTATATTGCGGCCTGTGAACATTTTCTTGATTAAAATTTTTAGTCTTTTGCATGCCAGGGTCACAAAAAGGTCATCGTCTTGTAAACGAATGTTACATCTATATGTTGCTGGTTTTTCGTCCAGTGCTGTGACCTGAGATCGCCTTTTTGGAAGAAAACAAAAATTGGATGCGATTGTTTGACATCTGGTTACATGATTGGTCAAGCAAAAGGCTAATGTAAACGCTTAAGACTTCATACAGGAGTTTGGAGTTAGTGCCCTTGTTTGCATCTCTTCATTTTTAAAAAAAAATTTTTTTGCTTCGGCAAACCAGACAAAAGACGTGTCTCTCTAATCCTTTTCTTTTCGGACTCCAAGGTTGAAGGCGTGTGCCGTGTCTTTTCATGATCAAAGGTGTTTGGATTGCGCCTTTGCATGAGAGGTGTCTCTTTACTCTCATCACTGGGCTTTGTTTACCCAGACCCCTCCCAGTTAAAGATTTGTCAAGGAGGAAGTATAGGACATCACTACCTGTTTGATGTTTGCAGAGAACAGAGCACGTAGAGATAAAGATAAAAGGCCCGATTTCATAGATCTAAAGAACCTTGGAAATGTTTGCGGGATTCCTGAACGGTCCTGTTATGTTTTATTATTTGTGGCTTGGAAAGCTTTGAAACGAGTCGCATCAGCTGCAAGCTTCTACCTTCCAAGGAAACTATCAATACTTTCAGCTCTTTATCGGGGCCAAAGAAGAGCCTGAGGTGACTGGTGAAACATCTGATTAGATAGGCTACGCAGCCAGCTGATGCGACTGTGATGATAACCCCCACATAACCAGCCTGAAGTGACCCTGATTTTTATGTGTCTCTGAACGCACAAATATGCGGTTTTTCAGATTGGATCTGAGTCAGTTCAGAATTAATGCGCATGCATCAGCCACCCCTGGTAGCAAAGGGATTATTGCTAGCAAGCAATGATTGCTAAAGGGATTAGGGATTATTGCTAGCTAGCAATAATTGCTAAAATGGCTAAAGTGAGGCGTCTGGCGTTCTTCCTTCTTTGTTGATTTCAACAAATACAACCGTCTAACTGCTTGCTGTCCTCCAGAGCAAAACCCCAGTCATATGAATAAGTGGTTGCACGAACTATCTAAGTTGGTCCCAAGGCACATGCTTGATGTTCTGCTCTTTTAATCAGGATTTAAAAATCCATTCCAAATCTATATTTTTTTCTTCACTATACTTTACAAGACTTGATAAACCCTTGACTCATAACGGTATTGTATGTACCAGTGAAGCAACCTGCTCTTGCCTTTTTAACATCTTCTCAGGTTAATCCGTTCCCCATCCCTGAGGCTAAAGATATTGGGCTCCTCTGTGCACATCCCTCTAGAGATGTACCATAGTCTTTTAATCTTCTCAT
>JAAGKR010003577.1:2500-72551 GCA_011419295.1 Clarias macrocephalus
CCCTCGGGGTCTGTGTGCATTGAGTTTGGATGTTCTTCCTGTGCTCAGGGGGTTTCAGTCGGGTACACCGGTTTCCTCCCACAGTCTAAAGACATTTAGATCAGGCTAATTGGCATCCCCAAATTGCCTGTATTGTGTGAATGCGCATGTGAATGTTGAGGTCGTAAAAATGGGAATAAATACAATGGTAATCACCATTGGCCTTCACGATCTCTGATTGGACTACAGAGGTTCCTAGATGGCTGGGTTTATGGTACCCTGTTGTATAAATGCTTGGGCTTAAAATCATTAACAATAACCATGCAAAGAAAAAATACTGAAAAATATTAACATTCACTTACTAGTGATACCTTTCCAGTGCTTAAAACTCTTGTCGTCATGTGACACAGTGCTGCCTCAGCTGACTACAATTGACCATAAATGATTATGAATGTAGAACACAGATAGGCCTACAGAAACATACAGTGGATCTGTTGCAGAACTTTGGGTCATAAAAAGCCTTAGGTCAGCCACAATTAGTTTTGAGCAAGCTCAAAAAATCTGTGGCCCTGCGATTTACTACGATACACCCCGGTACGATGTTTGAATTCGTAGTAATTCATTGCAACAATCATGATCGTGGGAACTGAGCTTAAGTAAATGAGTGAGTGAGTGAATGAATAAAAATAGCCTAAAATAATCTAATTTGTGTACCTTTAAGTACATGCAGCATGGTAATTATTAACTGTTTACTCATTTATTCGTAATTATTGGTAATCAAAGACCTTTACCCTAACAATGAAACAGTGATTAAGATGAAATCAGCAATATTTCTATTCAGAACATTGTTCTGCAGGTCGCTGGCTACTCATTTACTGTTGTTTTTTGCTGTAATAAGCATTCTAAAAATACATGTTTTGAAATCTATGTTTGTGTGTGTGGGTGTGTGTTAACAGTGCACCGCAGTGCGCTGAATGATTTCCAGCGTTCTGAGGGAAGAGAACTGGTACCATGGAAAGCTGATCGTGTTACTATGCTTCCCGGCATCACACTGGAGGAGTGTGCCAAACGCTGCTCAGAGAGCCTCGACTGCAGGTCCCACAATCCCACAGTTCCACAATCTCCGTCTATCTCTCAAGTAACACTTATTTCTTACAAATTCAGCCTGTAACCGGTAATTACTGGAATCGAGCAGACTTGCATAACCTCAACTTAGAACCTGATGCAAACTGCGTTCAGCTGCCCTGTGATGGAAAAACAATCATACATTTGATCTCACTGTGGGTGATATGGATAAAATAAAATAAAATAAAATAAGTAAATCTTACATAAATTTTTTTTAACTAATTATTAAATGGAAGAGTAAGTAAATCAAATATATTTTTGTTAAATTTTAGTAAGTATAAGCAAGCAATTTTGTCAATTCCGTAAATCAAAGACAATTTCGATACATCAACAGTTATTAATGATTAAAAAAATAATGCTGCATCTGCATATCAGACAATTATACAAACTTGACAAAGGTTCATTACCTTTGCAGAGCGTGACATACTGTGAGTCTGGGTTATTTTATGGCGTTGTGAAATTGCAAAATACCATTTTTGTTTAGTTGTCTGGTAACCAGGAATTGGAATTGGTATACTGTCAGCCAATTGGCATGGAGTCTGGCAGATAATCTTGGGGAATAAAGGTTATTTTTAGAATAGGCACCAGCACATGACAATCTGCCTTTGATATAAATAGCCTTCAATAATTTGTATTTGCTAAGTTATATGCAGTATTTGAAGGTTCCATATTTTACCATTTTTACCATTTCTTAACGAAGGTCTTAGATGTTCCTAAAGTGTGTGTGTGTTAATGCCCCAACTAAAAAATCAATCAGATATCCCTCAGCAAAGCTGAGTAACAAGTGGGGGTAGGGGCTCTTCTTATATGACTCACTCACTCACTCACTCACTCACTCACTCATTGTCTATACCGCTTTATCCTGTATACAGGGTCGCGGAGGGCATGAGACAGGGTACCAATGCATCGGAGGGCACACATGTATACATACTTACACACTCTATGGGCAATTTGGGAACGCCGATTAGCCTAATCTGCATGTCTTTGGACTGTGGGAGGAAACCGGAGTACCCGGAGGAAACCCACCAAACTTCAAACTCCATGCACACAGAGACAGGAATCGACCCTGGCCGGGAATCTAACCCGGATCCTGTAGGTGACAGTGATAATCACTACACCGCCGTGCCTATGACCTATGTTTTTTTGTTTGTACACAAATTTTTCCATAATTGGCGCCATTTAAAAAAATATGTGAAATGTATGTGCTACTTCTTACCCTCTTGTGCTAGTTTTATTACAGAGCATCAGTAGCAAAATCATCTCCTCGTGATCGTACACTCCCAGCAGTTTGGGCACTGTGTAGGAAGGAATAAATCTCAGAATTTTATGTTTATTTTAGAAAGTGCCTAATTTCATAATTTGTTCAATTTTCCCAAATTCTAAGATTCCAGACAAAATGATTGCTGTTTGTTCTGCCAGGTTCTGCTAGATTTGGAGGATGGACATGATCGATACCCAAATTATTTGGGATCAAATTATTTTCATCAAGCAAGTAGGCCAATAGCAATGCACGTCATGCAGGGTGTGGGAATGCTGGTTATACAGTCCCTTCCTCCTACACCTCACTGTTGCAGCAAAGAGTGAAGTGAGTATTTTATGCAGATACAGGGCCCTCGGGGATTAAAAACTAGGTTCTTGCGCTACACTGTCATAGCAGGAACCTGCTGCTTGGCCCAGTGTTAGCATCAGACCTGCCTGCTTGAACAACTATTGCATACAATGTGTGATCTTTGGTGGCGATTATAAGGGGGTACGCGGAGGTAAACACTGATGTAAATACATTAATTTGATGGGAATTTGCCAAATACCTCATAAGTGTTTATGGACAAACCAAATTATTGCAATGCATGGTGAAAATGAGACTTAATCCCAAAGAGCCAGAACCTGATCTTCAAAAGCATGGGAATTATTTAAACTAGACTTATTAGAACGGTACTCTGTGGCATGGCCTTTTGCAATAAAGTCTAATTTTATTTTATTGCCACCATAACGGGGGACGCATATAGTGTAAACATGGGCCCCTTGACTGCAGGGGTCACAGGCCAGCCCGTCTATTCCGATCCGAGAGAATAACATGTGGAACCCACACAATATTAAGCATAATGTTTTGTGTTCTAATGTTAAAACTGAACAGTGTATGAACCTAAACCTGGTTTGTATGGCTTCTAAACTTCCAAAAACACTTTTTTTTTCTCAAGCCAAAAATATGGTTTAAATAACTATACACAACGAGCAGGATCTTAACTAGTTTGCTTCTATTTCCAATGTTTCTAACTGTTGCCATTTAAAATCCCTTATCCAGTTACCCCGCCCCCAGATGCTTGTCCAGAGGACATGCGGTTGGCATTGTTTGGCTGGAAACAGACGCTGGGCTTACAAACACTGCTGAATAAAAGCCAATGGTTTCCAAGTCAGCCATGTTAATTTAAATGCTGAGTGGATCGAGAAGTGTGCGTAAGTGCAGTTTTCTTCAAACTGCTTATCTATGTGATTGTCAGTGACAAGCACGCCAAGACGCTTTTGTGGTAGTATTTTTGTTTCAATCCAGTGGAAACTATTTCTGTGATTGTGCACATCCATGCCCTAATTGTGCACATTTTGAAGTACAGTATATTGTACACACTGATAAGACTCGGGTAAGGCAGGTCTGACAGTGCAACAGCATGATGAAGTACTGAGCTCAGAGCAGCTTAATAAAACTGCCTACAGAAACAGACCCTAATGCTCTCCTAGCTTCTGTGTTTCATTGTCTAAACGTAACCAACGAGCCCACCAGTGCTTACAGTGTGCATTCAGATTTTCAGAGTTTAATGCAATAGTGCAGCTTAGCCACAACAGTGAATTCGGTAAAGGCTGGTATTAAGGCGGCCTTGCAATAGTGATGCAGATTTATGACTTCACACAGCCGATTGAGTGCTTAACCAAATGTAGGAGTACATCCACCTAAGAAATCAGCTGGGTCATTACCTAATATTCCATGTATGCAAGAGTACTATAAAGCCACAGCTTGATAAAGGCACACATATTGCATAGAGAGGCAGATCAATGTACCATCTTCTCAACTCCTTCTTGCTGCTCGAACCTTGATAGGTCTTACTTACAGGCCGAGAGAGCATTAGACAATCCCCTCTTATGTAAAAGTAACTAAACCCATGAAGATAAAGCAGCCAACATTAATGTTCCCACAATTGAGCGTGCAAGTAGTTACACAGAATGTAGCGCGGGCCACGATTGTACCAGCATGGCAAACCAGTCACAAAGGCACTTTCATGCCAGACCGTTTCAAGATCGAATTTCCAAATGCAAGTACATAATTTCTGAAAATATTAGAGGGTGCCCTCTGCACCCTCTGTATACTCATATACATGAAGAGCCAAGCTACTAATAGTGATCAGAGATGTTGTTCAGAATCGGGTGTTCTAAATAGGTTATTACGAATGTTCCTCATTCTGGTTAAACCCTGGTATCAGCACTTTTTATAAGCAAGATCTATTAGGCAGCACAGAGGTGCAGTGGTTAGCACTGGCGCCTTGCACCTCCAGGATTGAAGGTTCCATTCCCTCTTCGATTCTGTCTGCATGGAGTTTGCATGTTCTCTCTTACATGCGGATTTGGCTAACTCGCATTCCCAAATTGCCCGTAGTGTTTGAATGAGTGTGTGAGTGTGCGTATCAGTGTGTGCCCTGCGATTGATTGCCACTATGTCCAGGGTATAGCCCGTCTTGTGCCTTAAGTCTCCTGGGATAGGCTCCAGGCCCCCCTCAACCCTGTATACAGCTTAAAGAGGTATAGATGATGAGTGGGTAAGTAAGATCTGTTAAAGTATGAAAATTGGATGACTTTGCCATGGACACTTGGAAAAGAAACAAGCAAGTTTCTGCTTTTCCTCAGTTTTCTGTCTTTATCTTATGATAAGCTTGTAGTTTTGTTGCAGGAATATTCACATATGATTAGACCTTTTTCTATAAATAATTCATTCAATTGGACACTCGTTTCACCTAAAATCTATTGGGAATAAATAGATTTGAAACTTTTCGAAACTTTAAGCAAAAATGTTTGTTTTTATTTTAAGGGCTTTCAACTATGTCTTTCGGCCATCTGTAATCTGTAAGCACTTGCCCTGGGTGGGCAACACGGACAACGCAGAGGTGAAGAGAAACGTCAACTGTGACCTGTATGAGATGAAAGGTAAGCTGTGCTACATACTGTTTTAATGCCAGTCACATGTTACGAGCTTCCCTGTGCCACTTATGTGCTCCTTTGCTGCCCAGTTTATGTCAGGAAGTGCATTATTGGTAATGGAGAGGACTATCGGGGAGACGTATCTAAGACCAAGTCTGGGCGGACATGTCAGCAGTGGTGGTCGAAGTTTCCTCATGATCACAGGTAGGAAAAAGAGAACTAACGTTTAAAAAAAATGGATTTAATATGACTTTTCCTAATGAGTTAATACTTATGGAAACAGATACACCCCGTCTTCCACTAACGGCCTGGAGTTAAATTACTGCCGCAATCCAGATGGGGACAACATCGGACCCTGGTGCTACACCACAGACCCTGAGCGCAGATACGAGAGTTGTAATGTCCCCCAGTGTAAAGACGGTACGGTCTGTCATTAAATTCCCAGTCATGTCATTAAATTGGTAAAAGCTAGAGAAATTTTTAAATACGAGGAGCTTTCCAGCTTGCATGTTATGCTATAGAATATTTTAATTCTTGAAGTAAATTTAAAAAGAGCGTACTTCTGTTAGGTTGTCAGATTTACATTGCTGCAGTGTCATTTCCCTTCACGTATAGCACGTGTGTTTATGTGTATCTCCCCTAGAGGTGTGTATCACCTGTAATGGAGAGGACTACAGGGGTCAGGTTGATCGCACAGTGAGTGGAAAAGAGTGCCAGAGATGGGACCAGCAAACTCCACATCAACACATCTATCAACCAGAAAAGTATATAGCATTACACGTCACCCTACACACTTGTGTGTATTGTATACACTGATCTTCTTTTACACTGATCTGGTTTAGTCAGCTTTACTTTTAGTTCATTAGTAGTAGTCTCTTGTTAGTCGTCTGCACATGTATATTTACATACACTATCAGCCAAATGTTTGGACACACCTTCTAATTCCACGCTTTAATCTGATGCGCTGTTAATTGGTGATTTTTGAGGCTGGTAAGTAGAGGTAAGTTTTGGTCTTGCTTTCCTGGAATGGTCTTCATGAGAGCCAGTTTCATCACGGTGCTGAATGAGTTTTGCAAATACACTTGATAATACTGTTCTTGCAAGAACTATTTCAGAACAGCTGACCTTCATGTCTTAAAATAACAGCTAACTGTTCTTGTTGTTGTTGGTTAATGTCCTATGTGTTATTTCAAAGTTTTGAAAAAAAATCCAATATTGTTCTAGAATTTAGGAAATAAACCCAAACTTGTGTCCAAACTTTCGACTTGTACTGTATATCATTTAGTATAAAACTATATATTAAATAATTCATAATGATAATATATTCCAATAACAGTGAATTCAAATATAAGATAATGATCCGTCTTGAACTTCAGATACCCTGATAAGAGCCTGGATGATAATTACTGCCGGAACCCTGACGCCTCCCCAGTGCCCTGGTGTTACACCACTGACCCTGAGGTGGAGAGAGAGAGCTGTGAGATTCGCAAGTGCTGTAAGTCTCAACACAACCCAAACATGCAGTATTTCCATGTTCACAAAACTAAATACAATCACACAGACCCCCTCAGTACAGATTTATTTTTTAACATGATTCTTTTTTTTTTTTTTTTTTTTTAATTTAACAACAATTTCACAACAATATTCTGGCTATTTATTGTAGCGATCATTTCTTTACGGCTTATATCACGCAAGAATAAACATGGCAGCAGACAGCATTGCAACGGCTCAGCTCCATGCTACTGGATTCAATCCTGAGCCTAAATTTTCTGTTGACAGTCTGTTTGGAGTTTCAGGTTTCACATGTCTTTGTGTTTGTGTGGATTTCCTTCTACTTCTACCACTGTTCAAAAACCTGGTGGTAGGTGAACTGGCAGATGGCACAGTGGTGTGCTGGTGGTTTCTTTGTATATAGTGTTACTGGGATGGACTCCAGTAACACTATTAATGCCACCTTGGATCTAATGCAACCCTGACCAGGATAGCTTAACTAGTGTACTGGGTTTAGTACAAAGATGGGGTTATTTTAAAAGCCATGAGAAAGTGTCTGAAACGCAGAACAGAATCAGCAGATGGTTGTTGATTGCCCTGCATTTCATTATGTTTATATTCTTTATATTTCTATACTTCACACCACATAACACACTCTCTCTCTCTCTTCCACTTTCATTTTCTCTCTCTTCCATGCTTCTACAGCGGAGGCTCCAAAGCGGCGGTCTCGCTCCAGCTACACCACAAACTGTTTCCGAGGCCGTGGGGAGGATTACAGAGGGAAAGTGAACGAGACGACATCAGGCATCCCGTGTCAGCGCTGGGATGCTCAGTCTCCTCATGAGCACCCCTTTTATCCCCAAACATATGAGTGCAAGTAAGTATAGAGCTACGGGTGAGTAAAGCTTTGATGACATTGCATCCATGTCTTGCAATCCTTAGATTAATATCAGGGTGTGAGAAATTGGAATATATAGAACATTGGGGAAAAATATTGGATGCTTTTTTTAAAAAATAATAAGAATAAATACAAATATTTACAAGCTTTTTGTGTCCTTACAGGGGACTGGAGGAGAACTACTGCCGTAATCCAGATGGTTCTGAGGCTCCCTGGTGCTTCACATCGAGGGCTGAGATGAGGACGGCCCTCTGTCTACAGATCAAACGCTGCGCTGATGATATTGAGGCTGAAGGTGTTGTAACAGCTTAAAAGCCCTCTGGTGGATCTTTATAGAATCCTTCACCAGAAGTAAAATGAAAATAGCAGGAAACAGTTACTTTATCAGCAATTAGCTTTTCATTTGAAGTGTTGTTTTATTGTTTTGCCGTTTAATAATGTATAATAAATATGTAAAAATGAAAAATAAAAACTTGTGTGTATTCTTTTTTCCAGATTGCTATAATGGAAATGGAAAAAACTACAGAGGAACTGTCCGCAAAACACGGAAAGGCATCCTCTGTCAGAACTGGAGTGTAAATACACCACATAAAACTAAGTAAGACCAACAACACCAAACTCACTTATTTAGCAGGACAAAAATAAATGCCCCCCCGGGGAAAAGAAGTAAAAATTAAACCATCTGATGCAAACAAGCATACAGAAATAACACTATAAATTATGAAGATCTACCAGTGATATTCTAAGTATATTGAGATTATTTTATTAAAATATATTTGTTTAATCTAACCTAATTATCTTATAATTTATTTATTTAATCTGATTTGTATTTATGTAGAATCAGGTTGAAATGTAGAGATGTCTGGCATGTAAGTTAAAACACACTAATCCTGAAAGATTTGGGATGGCACATGATTATAGCTTAGCATCGAGCAAGTCAGGGACATTTAATTATCAATATCGAGGTAAATTAGCACAGGAAAAATAATTTCAAGCTCTGTTTTTGAATGTGTGCATTATGTCTAAACGGTTCTGCTATCATTGAAACTGACTGAGCTATGATTTCTTGCTGCTTTTTTTCCATGTGTATCTTTACTGTATTGATGCAGGATTAATCCAAAGACACACCCAGAGGCCAACCTGACCGAGAACTACTGCAGGAACCCTGACGGAGATCTGCACGGACCCTGGTGCTACACTGCTGACCCCAAAACGGAATTTGATTACTGTGCAATTAAGCAGTGTGGTAAAAAGACTTGCTTTTCTTTGTCTTTTAGTCTGTCATGAACACATTTTAGAGCAGATTAGTCTTTCTATCTAAAAACATGGCATTTAACATCTCTAGTTTGTTAACCCAATAGCCTGTTTGATAAATTCCTTTCATTTAAATTCTTTGGGTTTAAGAACAATGCCCTGTTTTTAGTATTAAATTGTAATATATGTAATATAATACAATACAAATAATAACTCTGACAGCTTTATAGAATCAAATAGTCAAATATGAAAATGTTTAGAAAATCTGTACATTTCTTTCATTCTGTGCAATTGCAGCCTTTTATTATAGTATTTATTTATTTCTTTATTTATTTAGCCATTTCTCAATTTTTTTTCATTATTAGTCAAAGCCCCTTAAGATCCTTGTGTAACTGAGAACTCTGGCCAGCCAGAATCATTGCACTCTGAGCAATGATATGTTCCATTGCCACAATCACAAAGACTTGCTTAGGATCTTATGAAATAATATTTATTCACTTGTATTCACCGGTACCCTAACATTGCTGTGTCCTTTTGTGTCATGGTCATTTTATCTACGGCCATTCATCATTACCCATCAATTACATTTCGCTATGTTTTTTTTATTTAAAAATGATACCAGTTTAAGCCAGAATGGGGGAAAATACCTATTTATCAGACCAGCCAATACAGTAGGGTGAAAGGATACTTATTTAATGGTCTTGTTGTTCCATAAGAAAAATAAAACTGATCAGACGGTAGCAGGTTTTCATGAACATCCTAATATTTCCTTCGAGTGCCTTGATTATGTCACGCAAAATTGTGGCCACTTCATGTGTGATAATCATTGTTAATACTCCCAGAACCAATGGATTATACCCAGTGGTGTTTTTTACCCTTGGTTACATTTAGGAAGAAGTGATGATTGTCTTAATGTTCTTGCCCAAACCAGTCAGAGGCATACAGTACGGCAGGATGCTTTTGCTTTGCCAAACTGAGGGGAAAATGTCGTTTGCTGCCACCTGCTAGTTTGTCTGTTGTGGCACATACCAAAATATGGTCTCTTCAGGAAAATTCAAATAATCCAGTTAACAGGAAAGATGAAGTGAACTACCCAAACAAAATAGGGAAAAAAATAACCTAACTATTCTACATCAGCTGCTAGCTAGCAGCTAGCTACTTACTGTCACTGTTTGTAAAACAAGAGTTTTTTTGTGTTTGTTTTGTTTACTTCTGAATGTGGTAATTAAAAAAAAAAATATATATATATATATATATAGTGGGATACCCCTACACCATGAGATATGCCTGTGCCATCAGGCAAGTAAAAAATGCATTAATGGGAAACCTGGTCAACACACCTTCACATAACTTCATAAAGATGTGCACTAGCCATTTCTTTTTCTATTTTCTTCTGCAAAAAAAATGACAAACAAAAGGGGGAAGGTCAAACCTGCTATTTGCAATTCCGATTAAACCATTCATGTGAAGCATATACGTGCCCTCACTAATCCTTTTTCTACCTTTTTTTTATCTAATAAATTCCAACATGTTGTAACAGTCAGGATGTGGCTATACTGTAATACAAAATAACACCACAAGGTGGCACTCCTTTTTGTTGGGGTAGACTATAGCTGAATAAGTGTTCAGATAATGGGTTCATCTACGATGGCGCTCTGATTACCCATGATGCCGCTACCTTGCTGAACTTATTCTCCTCAGTAACAGTGGTGCAGGGTATGATTGCGTTATTCTACAGTTCATGTATAACAGATGTCATGTCAGGGAGAACTGTCTTGCATAGTCGATGTTTAATACTGTCAGAAACAAAGCTCCAGTGTGGAACTGTGATGATCCAGATATGTTTTTCATCTCTCTAAGCTTGCTATCTTGGAGCTAACGCAAACTTCAAGCTTTGGGTCACCACAATAAAGTTGGAATGATGTTCAATATTTGCTTGACATACATCACAAAAGTTATTACATTGGCATGAAACAGTCACATCGGAAAATTACCTGATAATCCTCATTTACATTACGTTTTAAATTACATCATACAGAGAGTCGCAAATGTATACACATTTCAACAGTTGTTATCTTTGCCCTTTTTTAAAACTCAAATTAAATTATAGGAGTAATGTGTACTATTATGTTTCCTCTGAAGATGCCAGTGGTTACACCATCATTGATGCTATCATGTGACCGTCAGAAGAGAGGCATACAGTATATTTCACATGTTGAAGTGTGAATAAATTTTTTTAGCCCCTCTGTATATGTAATGTGAAAATTTAATATCAGTTTGTTTTAAAAGAATACTGTTCAGAGAAATGTACAGACATCCTTGTTCTGCGTGCCTGGGAAGCATAGACGACACAAAGCGTTCACTAACCTTCGTCTACCTTTTATCAGTCATCTGTTGTCATCAGACTTTTCCTCTATCCACACTACCTATTTTATTTTTAAATGTAGCACGTTCAGCGGGCAGGTGACACATGTCTTCCTTGGAAGACACATAAATTTTTCAGTACATTCAGGTCATCAGCTGACATCATTTTATTGTCATATAATGTTGCTGAACCTAGACCTGACCAACTGAAGCAACTCCAGATCATAACACTGCCTCTAAAGGCCTGTACAGTGGACACTATGCATGATAGGAGCATCACTTCATATGCTTCTTTTCCTACCACACATATCACACTGGAAATTCTCTTTTTTTATGATGCGGCTTCACTAATCATTTCAGCATGCATGACCACATTTCTTACATTAATTTGATGACTCCGTCCAGGTTTCAACAATGATTTGGACCGTTTTTTAACTACATTCCAGTAATATCAAATCTCCTTATTTGTTTTTGTTGCTTTTTTGACCAGGGCTGTAAAATGTAGTAGTATGTTATGTTATTGGAATTATTAAACAGTATGAGTTTTCCATTTAGCAATGAAGTATAATAGTTCTGGTCTGATCAGTAAAGAATAAGAATTCTCTGGAGAATTGGCAAACGTTTTACACAGGATTACATGCTAAAATGAATCATATGCATAGTTACCGTTTAGAATTTTTACTAATTTACTTCCTTCTCTTTCTTTGCAGCAGGGGAGGATCCACCTATCATAATGCCACCAGGTAAGTCACTGATTCTCTGATTGATATGATGTTGTATGTATTTGTGAAATAAATTAAAATAATAAAAAATGCACCATTCCCAGTGGATGCCTTTGTGTATGTACAGTATGTTGTGGTGTTTGTGTACATATGGACAGAGGGCGTAGTGTTCAATGAATGTGGGAAGCGTGATGACCGCTTCAAAATTACTAGGCTGAGGATTGTTGGTGGCACACCAGGAAATTCTCCATGGACTGTCAGTCTAAGAGACAGGTTTGTTTCTTTCCTCATTATGTCCAGCTCAGTCCTTTGTCACCTTCTCTCTCCTCAGTCTTTTTCAATCTCTCTCTGTCTCTCTCTCTCTCTCTCTCTCTCTTACAGGAAAGGAAAGCATTTTTGTGGAGGATCACTGGTGAACTCAAAATGGGTGATCAGCACTAAGCAGTGCTTCTCCTCTTGGTGAGTGTATACCATCTTTTATTATTTTTTTTCTTGTTTTTTTTTTTTTTAGAAACACAACACATTGATTTGTAATTAACACACTGATTACTTCTGATGTTGCATGTTTGGGTGCATGTGTTCATGTGTATGTGTGTGTTAGCAGTTATGTGGACCTCACAGGATATTCTGCCATCATGGGAACCGTGTTCCGGGACCCAGTGACAGGAGAACCCGGCACACAGTCCATTGCCCTGAACAAAATCGTTTGCGGGCCATCAGAGTCACACCTAGTCCTTCTACAGCTAGAAACGTACTGTTCAGGCTTATGCCTTTTTCACACCTAATAGACAAACTAATCCAATATGCTTTTCTCACATACCTCTCCATTTTTTCTGTTTTTTTTTTTCTCTCAGTCATGCAGAGTTTAATGAGCGTGTGTCACAGATATGTCTTCCCCCTGAGCGCTACATTGTTCCAGAAGGAACCACCTGTGAGATTGCTGGGTGGGGGGAGACCAAAGGTGTAACACCATGCAACTTTTCCAAATCTTGCTTGAATTTGATATGTTTAGCTTCAGTCCGTTCATAATGATGAAGATTCTCTTCCTTTATCTCATTTCTTTCTTATATCTCTGTATGTCTTTTAGGAACAGGAGATGAAACAGTGCTGAATGTTGCTCAGATGCAAGTGCAGAGCAACAGCGAATGTAATAAGTACTTCAAAGGGCGAGTGAAGCAAAACGAAATGTGCACTACATCTTTTTTTGGTGGTGTAGGGGCTTGTGAAGTAAGTTTCAGTAATGAAGTGCACTTTTTTTTTTAATCTCTGGTCCAGACTGTTTTGCAAAAAAAATAATAATAATCATATAAATGCATGTTTATATTTTTTCATGATGATTTACAGTACATACATGGAATGTAGTTTTGACTGGTCCCTGAACCTCAGCTACTGTATATGTATGGTGCAAAAAAAAAAGTTATAATTTTAATATAATGTATTAGTTATGAGCACACACAGTTATGAGCACATAGAGCATCAGTGTACATGTAATTGCCAGAAATAGATTATTATTTACTTTTAGGCTATTCGTAAACAAAACAAAAATGAGTATGAGGTTCTTGTGGGAGGATAATGGAGCATGACATGTGGGCTCCTGGATTCTTTTGACTTTAATTTATAATCGTGTCTTTGCTTTTCGCTGAACTGCCTTACACAAGCTAATTAACCACTTAAAAGAGATTAGTAAAATGCTTGGTATCTATTTATATAAGATAAAGGCTGCGAACCTGAGAAATATAAATATACCGGCTCCTACAGTAGTAAACCTCATGCCTCCCCAATGCAGAGCCTTGTCACAGACTCCCACACCTTCCCACAGAGGCACCAGAAATATGGATGTTTTGAAAGTTTAACAGTTAAGAGAAGATATCTCGAAAATGTACTGCAACTAAATAAAAAAATAATCCTTGACACAAATTTGTCACCAATGATAATAATGTATTTTTTTTTTTAAAGGTTTCATGTTACAGTTTCTTATTTCATATGTGGAAAACTTACAAAGGAGCATTCAAGTTGAACCCGGGAATTTTGATTGTGCAGAATAACAAAACACGGTTATGAGAGTAAAATCCACCTTAATTTCTCTATTTATTCTCTTGCTGCATTAATGCCCTTATTCCAGCATTTCACATACCAGTTAAAAAGTTTTCTCAGGGGCTGGAGCCAAGATCAGACTGCCTGCTTCACATCTGAAACCCTGGCCTCCCTGGAACTCATTTAATGGCCCAAACGTGAAAATCGCAGTTAAGCAAGCTGGTGACACGTTATCTGTTGATTTTCCACGATGAGGCGTTCTAGTTGATGAATGTTCACAGGAATGTTCACTGCAGTGTGCTCTGAGCCACCGCCGATGTGATCGTACGGCCTTCTTTAAAATGCCCTATTTAACTGTTTTACTGCGGCTAAAAGAGTATTACTACCGTGCTGTGCTTGAAGCCTTATGTAAATGTCAACTGCTTTTATGCCTTCGTTCAAGTCCCGGTTGGACCTGAATGCCCCTCTTACCACCGGTCGATAACATGTAGGAGGAAGGATTTGTCTGTAGCCCTTAAAGCTCAGAGCATTTTAGCCATTATTTGTTTTGCTGTTTTTTTTATTAATAGACATATACAGGGCTCAGGATTGTGCTGTATAGACTGACATATCCTTTGTTCAGCACTAAAAAAGCAATATGATGAACTGAATTGTCTTTATTTTAACCGACTACCAAAACGGATCACATGTTTTTATTGTTGTTTTCAGTTGTTTCCATGACCAGAACAATCATAATAATATGCAAATTTTGAGAGTTATTCATTTTTCAACGTCATTCCCATATTCTGGTAGTGGAAACATTTACTCTTTCTAAAAGTAATGATAACTTTTGTTTTACCCGACATATCCAAAAACTCAAATACGCAGTTTGATGTCTGAAGGCTCGCCAATGACACGCTAAGGCTATATAAGCACTTATTTATTTATTTATTTATTTTTTTTTTTTAATTGTCATTGACCTATGCTGTGTGGCCGGGACATACTGGCCAATATTCTTCTATGTTGGTCTTTTAACTAAGATTGTGTATATTATATTAAGTGTCAGTTAATTACCTTGTGGTTAAAGAAACGTACAGCTTATAGTGCATACTTTATGTCGCTTTGATTTATTGCATAGAAAATCATCATTCTTTTCCAGTGCATGTGACAAACTGAATGGGATTTTTGCAGATCTGCATTTTCTGACAAGCTGACTGAAAATTGTGAAATGAGTAAGTGATGTGTAGGGTTTGTCTCACTGTCTCTTTTTCGTCTCTCACTTTCTTTTAATCAGAAGGACTACGGAGGCCCTTTGGCATGTCAGAACAGTGACTGCTGGGTATTAGAGGGAGTCATCATCCCTATGCGACGCTGTGGGCATCCAGGGCAACCGAATATCTTTATCCGTGTATCAATGTACGTAGACTGGATCAAAAAGGTCATGGAGATGGCATAGCCAGTAGAAATCACTCACCCCGCAATTCAGTGTATTCAGTTTAAGCATTTGCATATAGCAGGGGAAATATGTTATATCTCTGTTCAAGTCAAATCTAGATTGTTAATCATTACCAATGAATGTAAGTCGAGTAATCATAAGCAGGAATAAATTACTAGATGGGAATTAAAGGACTGCTGTACAAGCTATACACGAGTTTATGTTTGACACAACATGCTTATGAATGTACTTCTAAACAGTCTCCTCTGAAAGTATCTGAACAGCAAGACTGATTCTTTTGTTTTCGCTATACACTGAAGACATTTGGATTTAAGATCAAATGATGCATATGAAACAATAGATCTGAATTTCACTTTTTTCCCCCCTCATATTTGAATTTACATGTGTTAGACACCTTAGAACATGGGACCTTTGGTAGCAGACCCCAATTTTTAGGTTAGCAGAAGTATTGGCACAGATACATGTAAATAAAAATGAATAATGTGTCCTTTTCTTGCATTAGCCACCTCGGGCATCAAGCTGGTGAGCCACTGACATGACCAAACTGTTGCATTCTTCTTTTCAAATGTTTTTCTAGGCGTGTCCTGTAGCTCTTTCTGTTGTTTTGTTGTTGTTGTTGTTGTTGTTGTTGTTGTTGTTTGGGTGGATCATCCATCAATCTTCTTTTCAGAAGTTGAAATTCAGCTGAATAGGGTAAAGGTGTGATCAACAAGACACATGACTGACCTCTCACTTTTCCCCCCCAGTAAAATCCTACATATGTAATGGTGACATGTTTTAGGTCATTTTCTTTCTGCATGATGAAGTTTTTAGTAGATTGTAGACATACCTGTAAATTGGATGGCATAATGCTTCTGTCGATGTCTGACCTCATTTTGCTGCAGTCATGACTTCCATCATCAATAAAAATTAATTGTGCCTGTTCCAGAGACAGCCATGCAAGCCTGAGCTATGAGACTACCTACACCAGGCTCGATAAAGAGGATTTGAATGATTGATCTTTTTTTTTCAGCTTTCAATTATTTTAGTAATCATCTTTGTTCCAGAACTTTTTTTTTTAACCTGGTCTTCTAATTCTTGTAGCTGTTTGAGAGATGTGAAAAAAACCTCAATGTTTCTATCATAGACTGCTGTTGTTTTCCCTGGCCAGCCTGTTCAGTGTGTGGTGGTTAGTACACCACTAGTTCTTTCTGTTTTTGGGACATTCCAGTTTGTTTTTTTGGCTATGCCCAATGCTTGTGCAATGACCCTGATTGATTTTCCATCTTTTCCCAGTTTAAAAATGGCTTGCGTTTTCAACCATAGACAGCCTGTTCATATTGGTTTAACATTTATTTATATGCACATTTCAGCAAGATTGTATCAGATTGATCTGTTGAAATGCAAGTATTGTCAGTGTATAGCAAAAATAAAAGAATTGGGCCTGCCATTATAATACTGTCACATAGGATTGTAAATGCCTAAGTATACTCTTATCTGCTTATCTAAACATCTGTAAAGTTTATTTTCATTATAAAAGTCTATTTATCCTTATTTGTGTACCATTAATCATACTCCTGAAGAGAATTTCAGGAACACTTTTTTTTTTTTTTTTTTTTTGTAGCTTTGGTTATGACTAACTTCAAAGGTCTCAATAAAAGAGCTTTACTTTTAAACATATATATTTTTTGTACTTGATATGCTTTTTACCTGCAGGCAATTTGGTGCACGTGAATATTTCGCATGATACAATGAGATTCGTTGTAAAGTAAGTGTGCTGAAACCAGCTTATGAAGTGTTACAGTATGTCCACTATGAGCAGTTATTACAATCACAAATAGCAAAGTTTTCATTTTGTTTAGGAAAACCAATAAAATGAACTTAGATAGCAGGTCAATGAAATGTTTAAGTGGTTTGTCATTTATACTTACTTTTGTACTATTTTAACAAGAGGTTTGAGCTCTAGATGAAAAGATATTCCTCAGATCAATTTCATCCAAGTAGTGCATTTAGAGCATTTTTTGTTAGAAATAATAATTATTTAACAGTAACATTTTGGGCAGAGCTCATGCTAATTGAAGTGCACTTCATGTCTACACATTTCTAAAATGCTTGAAATGTTAACCATTTACATTTAGGTGAGAACAGCATTTGTTTTGCAACACAACACTACTCACATTATGTAAATAGGAAGGGCAGGCTGAAGCTCCTCCTTGTGCACATGCATACCAGTACCTTGCAACAGTCATGATGCAGTATTTTCTATAAATACCATCATCAGTATAGCCACCATTCACTAGCACCTTCTCACCAAGCTGAAAACAATCCAATTGGCATTTAAAAGGTGCTATGAAATAACTGCAATACCCACACCACTGGGACTTGATGCTAAAATGAAGACCTGTAAATAAGAGCCATGTGGAGGAGACACTTCTCACAGATTGGCTTGTAACGCTAGGGACTTGACATCCTTCCAGCCAAGATCATCACATCTATTAATCCAGAGTTTGTGTAGACGGGCTGGATGGCCACCTGCTAGTCCAAATAACATCACAGGGTATTTACTGTACAAAGCAATGGGGCATGTACTGGCTAGAGTGACCACATAAATTTACCAATTAAGCATGGTGGATAGGTAATGTCTCCTCTTATGGACATGGATTAAAGGCAAGATAAAAAAAAATATGTTCAGCTTTTAGGAGTAGAATTTTAAGCTTGAGATAAGCGAGTGTTTTCTGAGAACAGGGAGCAAAAGTTTTTTTGTGAAAAGGATAGGGAAACAAGGAGATGAGATTTTTTTTCTTTGTGGACCTAAAGAAAAGAGCAGGACATGCCCGGCGTCCAATCTTCCTGGAAACTGCTTATTCTAACTCTTTTGCAGCTCCCTGCATATGACACATGAATCACTGGTGCAACTAAAGACTCCTGATGTATAGGATTCATGCTGTTCAAATTCTTAACCCAGCTTCTTCACGTTGCAACCGAGATTCAGATCCATCAAAGCTAGTTCCTCCCTGACAGCAGTCACATCCAATGTGGTCTTCCACTGTTACAGCCCATCCATCTCGAGGTTCAGCATGCTGTTCATTCTGAGATGCTTTTCTGTTGAGCGTGGGTTGAAAGAGTAGATATTTACCCCTTATTGAAAAAAAGGCAATTCACTTCACAGAACTACTACTCACACAGTCACATGGAAACTTCAGAGGTGTACAAAAGTCTTTGCAGAAGTCTTAGGCACCCTGTGTGTGTGTGTGTGTGTGTGTGTGTGTGTGTGTGTGTTTTATACAAACTTTGTTATACATTTTTATCTTATGACTTAAAAGTCAGTACAAAAAAACATTTCTGATTTTCAAACATTGGTATGCCAGCAAAAAAAAAAAAAAAAAGAAGAAGGCGGCTTTGTGTCCATGAAAAAAGAAGCAGGTTCAGGAGGACTGAATCTGGTTCTGCAGGATGTTCAGTAAAACTAAGCAGCTAATTGAAATAATGATACTCACAGAGGTCACATTTTCCTGAAATATTCATTGAAACTATTGACCTGGAGCTGAATGATTTCATGCACTGTGTGGCTGGCGTATGATTGGGTGAATGGATAACGGCATAAATGAGCAGGTGCTTCTAATTAACCTGATTAGTAAGTGTGCTTTACTTTCTTTAATAGTTTAAAATGAACTGTCTATCGAGTGTTCCTTTTCTTTTGTTGTTTGGTGACTGTAGGCTACCCATGTGAGTGTGAGTGTGTGTGTGGTTGGAAGAAGCCTTTTGTCACAGAAGTTATCAGAGTAGCTCTTCGCTGAATCTGTACCTCCACATCACTTTGGTGGGGAGACCAATTGTCTCTATGACAGTTGTCAAATATTGTAGACATTTGTCTATGAAGAAAATGTTCTTTTTGACAAACATTACAGCTTTAATAAAAACATGAATAAATGACCAAAATGTTTCCCTTTGCTTAGATGTAGGCAGAGCATTAATTGGTTGTATCAAATCATTATGTCAGTAATGTATAAACATGTGTATGTGTGTATGTGTGTGTATATGAGAGAGAGGGAGAATAAAAAAAGAGAGATAGATTACCAGTAATCCACAGCTGCAATTCACATACAGTGACTCATTAGTTACAGTTTGCTTTGTCAAAATAGTAAACGGTAAAAAAAAATTACGCTGTGAAGTACCTGATCCTGATTTGGCAATGTGCCAAATCAACCTCAAAGAGAGAAAGTAAAGTCAGCTTCTACTAAAGAATATGTGTATTGCTCTAAGCTATACATACTCCAGGTTGGGGCCTGGCTTGGAGAAAATGGGCGGGTGTTTCTCTTTGACGTGTAGATGTAGCTCGGTTCTTAGACAGGTATCAGACTGAGGGCCACACATGTTCTTACATCATTGACTTCATGGAGAACAAGCACGCGCGGTAGACCTCCATCAGTGGTAAATCAACATCTCATAATATTATAGAATTGTGTGATTTATGGTGATCTGTCATGATAAACACATAGAGGTATCTGATAGTTTCCTCCATTTCTAGTGTAATGCTGTGAGATTTACATGTTAATTCATTTATAGACTACAGTTCTATGGTTTTATATACTTACGTAGGCTATAGTAATACTAGAATTATTTATCCTGTTCTACTTAACCACTGTGTGTGTGTGTGTGTGTGTGTGTGTGTGTGTGTGTGTGTGTGTGTGTGTGTGCACGCGCGTGCGTGTACAGTAAAATGAGAAAAAGCCACATTCGTTTTTAACGAATTTGTAAAAGAAGGGTAAGGTGATGTGAGGTAACATTTTATTTCTCCACATATCAAGACCAAGGCAACGTTTCCTCCTTTAGCGGAAAAAGTATGCTACTATACGTTTTACAACAGTTAACCACAGGAGGACATGGAGCTGCAATACAAATGAGTCAATATAACTTAAAAATGCTAAAACTCACAAAAGTCAGAATAAAAGAGGATTTAACGACAAGCATTCAGTACAACGCTAGACACAACAAAAGTTTTTTTGAATTGTTTGCTTCCTATGCAATGTAATAGTAATTTTGTCATATAAATATGGTTTGTGTTCTATGAAAATCACAATATTATATAAAATATGCAGTTTTCATTTTAGTCTATCTATCTATCTATCTATCTATCTATCTATCTGTCTGTCTGTCTGTCTGTCTGTCTGTCTGTCTGTCTGTCTGTCGTTGCTTTCTGTCACACTCTGCCCTCAACCAGGTGGTTACAAATGAACAGAATTAATAAATTCAACATTCAGGTGTTAACAGAGCAATGAATTTCCACGTGCACGTTTCTAAGTCATGTTTATAGAAACAGTAGTGCATTTAAATTCCATTTATTAAAAATGTATATATGACGCAAGGTTGCATAAACGACGAATTGAACATTTGCTCATGTCACATTTCCATGATGTCTTTGTGAAGACTGCAATACAGCCTTAAAACAAATAAAATCAACGACATGGCTCCCACACTTTTTCTCATGAAAGAATTAGGACCTGTTTGCAGTCTAAAGACCTGTTTAACTCCCAGGAATATGGGATTGAGATGCTTTCCCTAAATCACATAAACTGTATGTGCAGTATGTTACTACTAGTCAGGTGAGGCTGTTTACAGGATGTATTTTGTTAGGTCTTTTCTCATCTATTCAACCAATTGCATCCAATTCGAACTAATCAGAACAGTGTGTGGAGTGTATGTGAGGTCTGGCCAGGATGGAAGAAAAGATGAGTGGAACAGCAGCTGAACCGGCTGCTGCACCAGCAACTGAACCTCCAGAGGCACCGCGCCGAGGCCGAGGCAGACCACGCAAACCACAACAGGTACTATGACATCCTATCCACATGATTGACAGCAAAATGGATTAAGCACTAAACTGAAAACAACTGGATCTTTCAGGAACCTGTTGATCCTCCTACTCCCAAAAGGCCAAGGGGAAGACCCAAAGGAAGTAAAAATAAGGCCAGTCGTAGTACACCCAAAGTAAGAGAGACTGAGTCATTCAACTAAATCATTCTACTAAAATGCTGTCAGTAAGATGAGCTGTTATATATATTTTTTCCTTTCATTTATTCACTTTTCAAAGGAGCCACCAAAGGAAAAGAGACCTCGAGGCCGACCAAGAAAATGGGTCAGCATCACATGAAAAATAAATCACACTATGGTAACCATACTATACACAGATCAGCCGCAACATTAAAAACATTAACATTAAAACCACCTTGGTTTGAAGTTCCCCTTATGCCCTTAGAGGTGTGGTTCCTCATGGGCTTTGGGGGTTGCTGTGGTGTTTGGTAGCAGGATGTTGGCAGCGGAGCATTTGGGTGCTGTGGGTAGTGCCTCCATGGATCAGATTTGTTTGTAGGGTTTTAGGATTGGGATCTGGAGAGTTTGGGGATTTGAAGGCTGGGGTTCTCTGCCTGCTGGGCTTGTGTGCATTGTAGGCTATGGCATCTATCGTGGTCAGCATTGAAGTTTCTATGGGATTCGACCAGAAGGGCTAACCTTAATGGGTGAGCATTGGGTGCAGATGATCCTGTAACCAGTTTACTGGTATATAATTGATAAGCAATGTTATTGTTATGGCTGATCAGTGTATATATAAATTAAATATAATTTAACTACCAATGTAGAGTTATGTGTTATGTAATGCCAGGGTGGACTTGTAGTACATTTAAATATAAAAATATATAGCTGCACAATAAGTATTACTTCTTCCCGTGCTTGGTGGGCTTTCTCCGGGTACTCCGGTTTCCTCCCACAGTCCAAAGACATGCAGATTAGGCTAACTGGCATTCACGAATTGCCCATAGTGTGAGAATGAGTGAATGTAAGTGTGTGTATGTATGAGTGTGCCTTGTGATGGAATGGCACCTCGTCCAGGGTGTACCACGCCTCGTGTCCTAAGGCCTAAAAACCAGAAAATGATTAGCCTTTTTAATATGAATTAAATTTGCCTTCATACAACTTCATACAATTTTCGTACAACTTTACCTTGGCTTTACATAACCTACAACATTGCATTGGTAGTTAAATTTAAAGTATGAGAATGACTGATTTTCTTTTTACAAAACACATCTGACCAGTATACGCCGCTTATTTAAAAACATATTTTATATATATATCTTCCTTGTTTACAGCCTCAAAAACCAGTGCAGCAACAAGAGCAAGAGGTGAGAAAAAGTACATATAATTTTAAGTGACAGTAATTGTTGGGGCACCAACTTATATAACAGCCTGTTAGTAATGGCTCCTCGCATACTGAATTCCTGTTATGAGTTGAAAGTGTTCAAAAACTCCCCTTTTACTCAAAGGCATACATGCAGTAGACTACTGCAGGAGCTGAATGAGTCAGTGGCTTTAAGGGAAACTGAATATGGCCGTTATCCTCCTTTCTTGGTTTCCTGTTCCCAACTGTCGCAGCTCTCAGTGTCACAGAGACATATGGTTCCTTCTCACGCACACACTAATGTATCTTTTCTCTTTCCTACTCTTAGGTAGAGGAAGAAGAAGGAGAGGACCAGCCACACCTGCCATCACCACACGACAACCGTGCCTAGGCTCTGAGCCACCGCTCTGTGCAATAGGCTGCATTTAGACAGTTAGATCCAGCCTTCTCATGTAGATGTGTTATCAATCACTTGATAAAAGTACATAACTTGATCTCATAATTCTCAAAGCACTAATATTAGAAATAAATTCCCCTTAATAACTAGATATCAAAAACCATTTAGTGAAAAAGTCTGAACTGAGCACCGTGGATTGGATTGTTTATAATTATAGGTTTTGGTTACATAGATTCTAAACTGCATCAAGTAATATCAGACGTGACAAGATGATCTGCCAAAGAGTGATTTGGATTGTGAACTGGATTTGGACATCCCATCCTTTCTGTCTAAATGTAGCCATAGACCGGCACTTACACCAGTTTTTTCTACACTTCAGGCTTGACAATAAACATCTAACGGGTGCTTTCAGTATGAATTGAACACTTTTACTTACAGCCAACATGGGCTTGTAGTACAGAATAGGTATATTATATGGTACCATATAACTACTATACCATTTCATTTTATCTTAAAACACCAACGATTTTATTTTATTTGTGTACATTCTTTCATTACATTCTTTCTTTTGGCTTTCCAAAGTAATTTACAAGTGAGATGATATGCCATTTAAAGATCTTGCCCCAAGACTCCATTATTATTATTATTATTATTATGTGGGTTTTATTTCTATATAATATATGCGTTCCGTAATCACAATGAAATCACATTTCTTTCTATTTTCTTTCCACACAAGTATCTTCTTGTTCTTGAAAATGCCAAACCGTCTGAATTTTACTTTTCTTTTTGAAAGAAAGTCTTTTTTGTTTACAATGTGAAATAGAGTTCTAGATCACTTTCCTCTGTGTGTTCAGTAAACTTGACACAGTCAGTCAAAAAGCAAGATGAAACTAAGAAAGAAAAAAGTGAGGAAAATTGAAAGCTGTGTTTACTACTCAAGTACTGTTTTCATTTTTTAAACGATGTGCAGTTTAATGATGCTGTTGGAATCCCTCAGTAGTTAAAAAACTTCATTCTTTTTTTCAGTTTCTATTTCTCTAATTGGGCAATCTTTAAAATACTATACTGTATTGTGCTTTTTTTTAAAATAAGCTTTTCCTTAAAATAAAAAAAAAGGGAAAAAAAGAAGAAAACTCAACTGCACTGAATTTTTAATTGCTGGTTTATATATGACTTACATTGTCTTATTTCTCTTTTTTGAATCCTTCATTCATCTTCAGTTATCACTTTATCCTGGTCAGATGCGTAGCGGATTGACAGCATCACTGGGTGTGTCCATATTGCTACATGAATTAATACTGGAATTGCGTAATGTTGTCTGGTCTGTAAAATACAGGACACATTCATATAGTGTTTTTTTATTTTTTATTTTTTTTTAAATGCTTTAAAAGTTGGTGACTCATACACTGCTAAAGTCAAGACTCAGCAAGATTGATTTTAGGAACTTCAGACTTTGTTGTTTACCTCAGTTTTATTCATCTCATTAGTTATTTAGTTCCTATGATCAATGTAGAAATCATATACATAAGTATAGTTTTATGTTCCATCTGTTACCAGGATAAGTGCCAAATGTTGCCGGTGTTGATATGCTATTCTATCAAGGATGTGATGCTTTTACTCTGAATGAGATTGTTGAGGTTACTTCCAAACCGTGACTCATTTTACCTCAGTTGAATGCATTTGATAGCACTTGTCTAAAACAATTGAGAAGGAGCCTTAAAGAAGTGCATGCACTGTATTGTGTTGTTCATGTCATGAGTAAAAATATGAATATCCCAGTAAACCATGCAGATGTGACTTTATAAAACATGTCAGTATATCCAATAAAAAGGATATGTTCATAAAAGGTCCACACCTTTATTTTCTTATTTATATATTTATTTATGGTCATACACATTACAAACTTTTTGTAATGTTGCTGGTTTTGGAAAGTGTGAAACACTGCCACAAACACTGACTCCATGGTAGCATTCACACACACAGACATATGTAATATTTAATTTTTTTTCTTCCCTTCTAAAAAATTATCTATTTGAAACCAATAATTATTACATTCCTTATTATACAAAGAAGGAAGCAAACAGCACTCACACTCTGGAGAAAGGGAGGAAGCACACTTCAGGGCAAGTGCACAAGAAGCTACTAGAAACATGAGGAGCATGCTTCATGATATCTATTCATTTTTAGTTGCTTCTACTGTATTGTGTTTTTTCATTTCACCCTGTTTTTAAACAGGTCCATGAACTGACATTATGGTTACTTTGAAATTCATCATGGCCTGATTCTATAGCACTGATACAGTTTCACAGAAGCTTTTTCAAGAAGTAGGGTTCTGTAGAAAGCTTCAGGTCTCTGATTCTCAGAGATGTTTCGTCTCAAGTTAAATAACCTGTCTCCATGTGTCATACTTTACCTGTTATCTTTTGAGATCTTACATATAATATATGAGCTGCATTCGAGTCAAACCAGGACTTTTGATTGCGCAGAATAACAGAACACAAAGTAAAACCCCTACATGATCGGACTGCCTGCTTCATGGGCCTGGCCTCCAAGAAACTCCTTTAAATGGTCCAAACTTGTCGAAAGTGAGATCTTGAATGTAGTACAGAGCTGTGGCGATAACTTCCAGCTGAGTTCCCGTAATGTGCAAGTGGTGTTTGTGAATGATTCTGTGCATAGTTCCAGCACACAGGTGTACCTCTCCTGCAACTTGGTGACAAGTTACACATATATTTAGGGAACAGGCGTTCAACTAAGTAAATGTTCCTGGGAACAACTGCAGTGAGCTCCGAGCCACCTCGGCTGGTTCAAGGATGCACAGCATCCTTCTTTTAAAATAAGAAAGGCATCATGACCATACTGTGCTTGAAGTCTTTTGTGAATGTTGATCACCTCCATTCACATGCTGGTTTGACTTGAATAGCATTTATAAATCGCTCTCTCTTTCTACAAATGTTGTGTGTTTACACTGTGTAGAACCAGGTAAAGAACATGTCAATGCTAACAGGATATATTGTATAAAGAGTAAAAAGCTATGGTTTGACCCCCAAACCATTTCTACTATATTCATACACACAAAGAATAAATGTTTCCTAGCTGTAATCAAAAGGAGACATTAAAATTTCCTAGCTCTAGAGAAGACTTCGTGGTAAAACACAAATCTTTCCTATTACCTTATACTTCTAAAACCTCTACCTAAAATGCTGTTTTAATCATAAAAAAAACTGTCCTGAGCTTATTCACAATGTGCTTACATTTACCACCATTTCAATTCAGTTCTGTATTAATGACATTTATGATGATGATTCATTTATGAATGATAATGATTTACAATCCCATTATCCGGCATCACCCAGAAGACTTTGGTTCATCTCAAGGGAATAAGTATTTCACTGCATATCGTACTGTGTATATGACAAATAAAATTTTAATTTAAAGGCTTCTTCTTCATGTTTTCTCAGGAGAAAAAATTTCTGCTGCTTTGCTAAAATGGCTAGCATTAAAAAGAGCTAGACAAATGAAACCAAATCTAATCTGAATCATTAAAAAATAGGTTAAGAATAATAAACCAAAAACAAATATCTGGAGCCTTTCAACTGTGTGATGCACACAGTTGATGTATCTATGTACACATGTATTGATGTACACAACTTCATTTGAAGTTGTATGTATGTATCTAAAAATGCATGCAATTACTATTCATGAACAAAGATTAAATGCATCTAGTACTAAATTTCTTTAATGAACACATACTGTATACACGTCTGTGACTGTGATGGATTAAACTCAGTCTGAAACCTCCATTTAAAAGGGATCATTAGAAAAGAACTGAAATACTAATTTGTATAAAATGTACAGAAACATAACAGAAATTTCCTTTTTTAAATACAGCAAATGCAACCTAACCGTACCAGTCTCCTTGAGATAGTTCGAAACGTCCCTTATAGTCTACAGACGTTTGCAAACTCGCCGCCTGAAGTGTGAAAACCAGATGCTGGAATTTTCCTGTTCTCTCAATGATGTCCCTGGAGGATTCCAGAATCTTCACTTAGGCTGCAGGAGTGATGCGTCATACGTTTATGGCATCAGCAACATCCGTAAAGACCAGTCGACTCGCCACCTGAGCGCCTCCCTGACCCGCTGTCAGTGTCTGAGAATAAGAGAGAGAAGCGTATAGGGCAAGCTTGAGCTTTTTACCTTCTCATAAAAGGAGTTTGGTGTAGAATAAATGATTAGGTCAGAGTTTAAGGATTGCTCTAGAGAAGATTTTACATTGCCATTCTTAACTAAAGAGGTGGAGGAATAAGTAAGAAAGAAATATCAAGTTCCAATTCAGATGATGATGCAGCAAACTATAGCCTGAGTCTGGTCACTTTACAGGTACACCAGTACACCTGCTCATTTTGTACACCATACATCATAAGCAAATCATGTACTTAAAGCACAATGCAGAAAATCATGCAGATGGTGAAAATAAAGTCTGATCTCTATATCTTCTTGTTGCCAGATTAAATTATTTGAGTATTTCAGAAACTGCTGATATCGTGGTAATTTCACACATAACAGCCCCTAAAGTTTATATAAAAGGTGCACAAAACCAAAATCCTGTGTGTGGAAGGTCTGTGGGGTAAAAGAAAAATCCTTGTTGATGAGAGAAATGATAGGCGAAAGACCAGACCTGCCTGTGCTTCAAAGAATGAGGTAATAACTCGAAGAAATTACAAAGGTGGCAAGCAGAAAATCATCACAAAAAGCACAAAACATTGTAACTTGAGGTGTATGAGCTACAACAGCAGAGAACCAGATCAGGTTTTTACTCCTCTCATCCAAGATGTGGAATCTGCGGATATCATGGGCACACACTCACCCAAACTGGATAGTGCCCTTGACCTCAGATTCCCGATCCTGGATGACCGGAGTGGAGCCTGAGCCATGACTCAATCTGGATATTTTCCTCTAGGACCTCTAAAGTCCTTTCCCCTTTATAAATACAGATATGTTTTTTTGAGACCTTGTCAGAAAGCTTCAAGCCGAGATCTCATACTGTAGCATGAAATAAAAACTAAAAAGTCACATAAGACTGCAATGTTTTTACTTTCATCTGGAGCACTGTATTCTCAGGGAAAGGGTTGCCATGTCTCCAACAAATTCTCATTTCAAAGCATTTCTCATTTCTCTTCCATCTTTACATTTCTGGTTTACAGTATATGCAATCCTCAGACATTCCAGATTTCCCCCCAATATCTCTTAAAAAGGAAACTGTAAATCATGGATACAGTGGCAGTACTCTGTTTTTTTTTTCTAAATTGGCAACCCTCTTCATGTGACAAAGGCCATGTTCAGTAGTATAATATGAACAGAAGCACACTTCTGTCGTCAGCAGTTGAGTGACAGAGACTGACAGCGATCTTTTCTGATCTTCCTGGAATGTGTTTTTTTTTTAGAAAATTTTACAGGCCTACTGTTGTAAAGAACAGCTCCCTTATTTGACAATTAATTATTAGTTTGAAACACCGTTCACTCCATTATAGACTAGACCACTCCATGTTCCAATTTAATTCTAATTACAGATGATGATACAAACCAATAATGATACACATACTGGCACTGGCTACCTCTAGTGTAGAAAGAGGAAAGCGGTTTTGAAATGTGCTCTCCCCCATACATATTATTTTATATTGTGAAGACAGTGGTTCCTGTGACCTAGAAGCTATAAATGAGCTATAAAAACACAGCAACCTACATCTAAACATACTCATTATTTTTAATCCCCCCATAATCTATGATTATTTTAAAGCCTGTACTCTAATACTGCTTTCCCTACATTCCCAAAACGTTCACAGTCAGGTGTAAAGATTTGCTTCTTCAGGTTTAAATAAACTTAGGCTAAGGATATATAATTGCAAAACGGTTTTCATGAAACCATATATATCCATATCAGAAAAAAACTTCAATTTCGAGTAAATGATATACTGTATATCAATTTCCTATTAAATTCACCTTCTGAATTCTGGAGAATCGGAAGTTTACACACAAAGTCTCTTTTTAAACAGTCAGGAAGATGACAGAAATTTAGTCTGGTTCCTCCCAGAGTTTCTTCATCATGCCATCTCACGGTGTTTTACCATACCCCCGGACATCAGTGATAAATTTATACATTTAAAAAGGTATGTCTGGACTGTACAGTAGTTGCCAAAAGTGTTAAGACATAAGTGAAATTTAATCCCATAAAAAAAATTTAATAACAATCAAGATAATAAGAATAACTTAGTTTATAGAAGGTACAGTGGAACCTTGGATTACGAGCATAATTCATTCCGGAAGCGGGCTCGTATTCCAAAAACACTCGTAAACCAAATAGACTTTTCCCATAAGAAATAATGAAAACTCAAATTATTCATTCTACAGCCCAAAACAATAAATACATCAAAATAAT
The DNA here is from genome assembly GCA_011419295.1 of Clarias macrocephalus. Lineage (NCBI taxonomy): Eukaryota > Metazoa > Chordata > Actinopteri > Siluriformes > Clariidae > Clarias > Clarias macrocephalus. The sequence continues at coordinate 31,968 of JAAGKR010003577.1, forward strand.
TAATACAAAATATAAAGTAAAAATAAAACAAATTACCCCGCACTTAAAAAAAAAAAAAAAAAAAACACTGGATTTATTTTTTATTTTTTTAAGTGTTTCCGTTTGTGCGCGCAGGCGCCGTGTATTTTTGTGTGTGTGTGTGTGTGTGTGGTTGTGTGTGAAATTAGCCCCTCGCCTCGTCTTAAACAGTAAAACTCCTCCTCCCTCCCCCCACCTCGCTTTTTAAGTTTGACAAATAACATACACAATGCAAACACTGTTTTAACGGGGAAAAAAATTATACTCTAATGAGTATCTATTGATACTCGCATGAGCATACTAACGGAATCACTGCTGTAAAGTAAAAAATAACAAATGAACCAGCACCTTACCTTTGAAAAGAATCGCAACAGAGCTGAGTTTTCTTTGTAAATAAAGCGTGTGTGCAGCCGAGGAGGTCTGTGTGTGTGTGTGTGTGTGTGTGTGTGTGTGTGTGTGTGTGTCGGTGTCAAATTGCGCACACGCGCACACGCACGAGAAAAGTGTGTGTGCGTCGGTGTGTGTCGGTGTGTGTGGGGCACAGTGCACGCACACACAAGAGAGAGGGAGATGTTGATTATAAGAGACGAGCACTAAGACGCAGCAGGGGACTCTTATTTTCACACAGGGTACGCAGCAGGGGAGACGATTACCCATAATTTCCGCAGCGCAAGAGAGAGAAAAATCATTGGCTAAGTTGTGATCACTTGCTGTTGGTGTCAAAAGAGGAGTCGCATGCGTGATACATGATATTCGGTGCATGATAAACTAATGCTCGGTTTCCAAATAAAAATTTATTTAAAATCTTTGCTCGGTTTGCGGAACACTTGTAAACCATGTTACTCGCAATCCAAGGTTCCACTGTAACTGCTTTTCAACAATCAGCATTTGGTATAAAGTTCTTTATTCTTCAAAACCTGCTGGATCTGGCCGGGCACAGAGGCAAAAAGACATATGGACACCCCGGCTTCAGAAAGTAAAAATCCTGCCATATACTTGTTCCATCGCACAATTCTCCAGCCAAACAGATGAGAACTAATTAGTGACGTCACCTATTTTGTGCACAGGAAGAAATATAATACATGGCATATGTTATTTTAATACTTTTAGCCATCACTTTACATATTTCTTGAAAGCTGCTTTGTGACAATGTCACCTATACAAATACAATGAACATAAATTTAATTAAATTGATACAATGACGTTTAGAAGCCTCAGATTGGTCAACTGCAATAATTAGGATTTCATTGGGAGTGCATCTCTAACTGCAAAATGGCCTTTGGAAAACTTTGAAGACTTAGTCTTCTTTGCATGTGATAGCATGATAAAATCCAAGCAAACTGGACAAGATCTCATGAAAAAAAGTGGCCCTCCAGAAGTCCACTTCCTTCCTAGGAGCAGTTTCCAAAAAAAAAAACCCAAAACAAACAAACAACAAATAATAAGGAACCACAAGCATCTGTACAAACAATGAAGAAAGCTGTGACATCAAAGCTGCTATTAAAAAGCAAGACTGAAATTTCTAAGTCATCGCCATTTTTTTTGAGGAGGAAAAAAAAAGTCAACAGCTTGGCCATAGGTATCAATACTATGTATAGAAGAAAAAGTGTGAGGCTTTTAATTGAAGACAGCGCAGCACAATTTGCCAAAAAAAAAAAAAAAAAAAATAGTCAAAAAAGAGGCATTGGTGACCCAGTCCATCACAGCCCACCATGTACTGCGTCTCGGCAGGAAAAAAGCCCAAGGCCACCAACCTGGTTTCCCCAGATTCTAATTCAATTTACCATCCATGGGGTCCCACCACGCTGGTTGAAATCTGATTCTTGGTCATTATTTTCAAATAACCTCTTATGTACTGTACATAGATAAACCTGATTGATTAACCTGATTGACTAAACACAGGACATGTAGTTTTTTTTTTTAGGGACAGATAAACTATTGGCCTTAACTGTAAGAACTGTTTTCAAAAAATAATGCAGATAATTAAATGATCCTCACTTTGGAATTTGGTCCTGCGGGACTGCCCTCCCGGCCGTGGTCCAGAAGTTCCTGTTCGAGGTCATCCTGCTCCTCGCCTGGGTCAAAGTTATACATGGGCATCAGCTGGTGCCGCAACTTCTCCAGTCTGCACAGAAAAAGCTTATCAGTGTAATATTTGTCACAAAACTAAAAATACTGAGCAGTCCGATGTTTACTCACCTTTTCTTTTTCCTTATGTAGAGCATCTGTTTACAGAAACAAAAGTAGAGAAAAACTTATAGCCCTTTCTGTATACTTGTAGTATTTCAATGGTATTCCGAAATCTGATTAAGAACTGACTATTTTCACAGAGCATTTTAAAAGTGCAGTACCTGAGTAAAAGTACAAGAGGCGTTCAAGACAAACCAAGTCTTTTGATTGTCCAGAGTATCAGACCAGAATTATGAGAGTAAAAACTACCTTTATTTATCTATATAATACACAGCTATACTAGTGCAGACTGGGTGATTAACGACAAAAAAAATGGCCTCCCAGGAACTCCTTTAACAACCTAAACATGTGGAAATGGCTTGGAGCGAGGACTGGACGAAGGCAATAACATGTGGCGAGTTTCTGTAATGCGCTAGTGATGTTCGTGTATGACTGTGTGTACAGCTCCCACAGACAAATGCATCCTTTCCGCAACATGTTATCCGCCCAATTTCAAGAATAAGGCGTACAATTATGCTGAATTTTCATGGGAACAACTGCAGTGGGGGCTGAGCAAAGAAGTGTGGTCTTCTTTCAAATGTTTGCACCATTCAAAGGTTTTACTGCGGCCAGGAGCCTCATCATGTAAGTCTTCTGTAAATGTCAATTGGTTTTATGCCATCATTCAAATTTCATTAAACGTCCTGGCTTGACTTGAACATGTCTCATAGTTTTAACTACAGCATTAAGGAAGGTTCACCCATTTTAGCAGTTATTTAAAATAAAAAATAAAAAACCCAACTAGAGTACAAGCATTCAAAGATTGAGCTATCTGGCCTTCTTGTCCAGACAAACATAATATCCTTACCACAACAAAAGCCAATCCAACAATGCTGATTATGCCAAAAGGCATAAGGACCATGCCCATACCAGTACCATCCACCGACGCCACAGGGAGCTGCGTGGAATTAAACCCTGTCTCATTGGCTGGTACAGTGACGGTGGGGAAAGTGGTTCTATACGCAGCATTGTCCTGTTCTGTCCTGCTCACCACGGAACTTACGAGGACAGGGCTGGAAAGAGTAGGGACAAGTGTACGGATAGAGACTGGCGTAGACTCTAAGGATGGACTGATGATGTTAGGTTTGCCAGTAGTCAGAGACATGGCCCTGGGATGACGAAACGCTGGCGATAGAGATGGTGGTTTCGGTCACTCCTCAGCCTTTGCGTTCACCATCCTGTAAAAGATCATGTGTGTCAATAACTAAACACACACACTTTTTTTATTATTTTTTTTTTTTACACAGACTGATAATTTAAATGTTTATTTATTTTAATATTGATGATTATGGCTTATAGCTAATGCAAATCCATAAATCAGTATCTCATAATAATCTCAGAATAATACATTTCTGTATTAATTTTAAAAAAAAAATCTCAGTGAACAAACTGTACCCATTCCTTGATATTTCTTATAAACAGTAAGTCTGTGGTGTGTATACGTGCACGCATGTGTGCGTGTGTAAAAACATTCTAAAAACACTCTGTGGTCATGGATGCTTGAGATTGTGCGATAACGCTGGCAAGAGCAGAGCTTCCTTCCACATCACAGCCGTTAGGATGTGTGTGTGGACGCGGGGGTTGGATGCTGAGGCAGGAAAGAGGTTTGAGGCTTAAAATAGAGAAGTGGAGATGCTGTAGACATGAGACCAGGTTTGGTGTGAATGAAGGCTAGAATCTCTCTAACCGCATGCTGCTTTTCCTGCTTTTCATTCACATCTTCAGCTAAATTCCCCTGAAAGAATACACTCCTGCAAGTATTAAGCACTAGGTTTTATTTTTCTTAGAGAGTATTTAAGTAGAATGCTTGCACAATTGCCAACATCATCATGAAAATGGTATATGCTTAGTAATTCATATGGCTTGTAATTTAAGGAGAATTGCAGCAGCTGAATTTGACGTGATTTAATTCCACATGTCCCAAACAAATCTGTATATTTGTACTACTATAATAAAATTTCTTACTAGAAATAATATTGAATTATTAGCCTATAAATTAGGCTCTGATCGGAGTTAGAGTTGCATTTATGATTGGGTTACAGTTTTATTGAGTTAGCATTAAAATTAGAATTGAATAGGATAATGCTTGAGGTAAAATTGTGCATTCTGATAAAGTTAGTATTTGGTGTAGAATTAAGTTTACACTAAAATAATTATTTATGTTACACTTTACACATTAAGAGTTTACTGCACTGTACTTAGGTAATCTACTTTTTTTGCTTGTTTTGGCAATTCTCATGTGAAATTTTTGGGACTGTAGATGTGAAATAAATACAATGCAGTCAAAGAAAAGCCTGCAATGGACTGGCACCCTATCCAGTGTGAAGCACACCTAGTACCCGAAGTCTCCTGGGATATGCACCAGGCTTTATGCGACGCCAAATGGTATAGAAAATGTATGATTCATTTATACGCATGAATGAATGAATAATTTATGTAAAGTGCATAAAAAGCACATTATTGCCATCTTTCGAACTGATGTTCTATGTGAACTCTTCTGTAACAATGAAGTCTTTGGTAACGTTGTCTCTGATGTTTTTCTTCAAGTGTTATACTAATCATGTGACTAAATATGCCTTTCATAAACATTTCAGGCATTTTCATGAAAAAAAACCTGCATATTAAAAATCACTATTCTTTTTATTTTAGTTCTTTGTTTTTAGGGGATTTACACATCATACTAAGCTAAATACCTTTAGAGATGTTTAAACAGAGAGCTACTAAAATTATTATACATTTATTGTGAATGTTTAAAGTAAAACAACATTTCAGCAACTTCTGGAACCTTAAAAAGTCTAGGCTTAAGAAACATCAGCTTACCACCTGGCTCAACCTCCAGGATTTGACTAGGATAGTAATAAGTATATGTATGTGCATGCATGAACATAAAGTCGAACTGAATGATTAGCAACACTGTCTTACAAAAAGGTGTGTGTGTGTGTGTGTTTCACCTCTCTAACTTCCCCTTGTCCCCCTCCCTAAGGCAGCTGGGCAGCAGTGGGCGTTGTGACAGGATGTGGGTATAATGTGGGGGTGAAAAAGTGTGCCAGCACCAGCATGATTCTGTACCCAGGAAAGACAGTACGCAGAAACAAGCCCCACGAAAGACACGAGTATTTCGTAAGACAACGCAGATCTGCCTGCACCTAGCCTTTATGTCTGTTTTTCTCTCTTACTTTTGTTTTTTTCTCATGAAAGCTTTTTTTCTTTTTCTCTTATCTTTCTCTGGTTAAACAGAGTTTGAGTGTGGAGGAGTGTAACTGCCAGTATGTTACGTGCTACACACTAAAATCAAACAAACTCCCACATATTTAAATAGCATCTTGAATAATATTAATACTAATGGCTTGACTGTATAAATGAAAAGGTGCTATTCGGCATTCTGGTGAGTACAATACAAAAGAGGTTTAAAAAATGTAAAATTGAACAATGTACCTGAGGAATCCTTTTTGGCTCACATTTAACAGGTATCTTTTGTTTAACATTTAATTTAGAATTTTCTTATTCAATGATAATCAAATATCCAAATTCATACTGTAGACAGTATACAAAGGAAAGGGCTTTGCCAATGATGCACACAAATCAAAAAGTTTAACTTCAGTGTGCAGTCCCACACTACAAACTATATACAGACTCGATTTCCTCCCCAAAATCAACTATACTCATATCTCATCAACTGTACTAAAGATTTGAGTTTTGATTGTGTGAAGTGAAGTTCAGACATCCAGGACCATAAGTGTAAATGCTTAATTCTGCATTGATGCCGATTTATTCCTTCTTTTATTACAACTATTTTCATTACAAATTATAACAACAATTTCAGTGAAAAGTAAAACACTGTCTGAGCATGCCAAACCAACAGGTGGCAATATAACCCTAACTATAAAATCATGAAGGCCAATCAAGTGTGTACAAATAATTTTAATCCATTTTACCTCATATTCTTTGGAGTGTCATATGAACACATGTATCAATAGGAGACATTAGGCACAAGGGAATTTTGACCATTCAAACAAGGCAGTTAACACATCCAACATGGATGGGAATCACCAGTGAACTCCCGGTACGATGAATATACCCAGGTGCCGATTTAATTTGTATTAGGATTCTGTAAGTATCGCGATTTTATAAATCTCCTGTTTATTTTTTTCCCCCAGATTTTGCTACAATTTTAAACAAATAGTTTTGCTCATGGTGCAGTGCTGTGTGAATAGTTTAGAGACCACCACCTGTAGGATTATAGAGGAATGGCAACATTTTACCACCTTAAATGCAAACATGTATTGCCACACAAAAAAAAAAATTGGGAAGTCAGTGCGGGGCATGTATTGCCACACAAAAAAATCATGATACATACAGTAACTGAATAAATGCCCCTAACTAATAGCAATATCACAAATTTGCATATAAAAGGAGAGAAAAATGGAGCTTAAAGACCTTTAAAAAAAACACTTATTCAAGACACTGAACGTTGTCTCACAATCCTAAAATCTTCTGTTTAACTCCAATTTAAACTAAAATAAAAAAGTCCTATGAGACATGTGTCACCATGGACTCCAGCTCTTTGACTTCGTTGTATAAAATAATGCTTATATATATATTTATACATCATACTACACTTCACTATACTGTACCAAACTAAACTGTATCAGCATTATGGGGTTTCATGGTGTTGCAGTGGGAAAGTTTGTTGTCTCACAGCTGCAGGGTTCCCTGGATCACTCCTGAACTTGGGTTACTGCCTGTGTGGACTTATTCTCTGTGTGTCCTTGTTTGCTTCCTCCAGTTTCTCTGATTTCATCCTCAGTCCTAAAAACATGTTGGTAGATGGCCTAGCTGTGCTTAACTGCTTGTAGGTGTGAATGTGTTTGTGCATGGTGTCCTGTGATAGACTAATATTCCATTCAGGTGTGGATCCGCTGCGACCCCAGCCAAGCATTTACTGAAGATGAATTAATAAACATTAAACATTACCTAATGCATCTCAATAATGGAGTGATTAATGCATGTACATTGCTTATGGTCACAGTTGTGGACTAGTTAACAAAAACAGGCAATGCATTTTAGTTCTTTTAAACAGTTGGACAGTTTTTACATTTAACATAAACATTTCTCAGGAACAGTGCGGTTAACTTTTAAATCAAAATGTCTACCACTTAAATGTTGGTATATTTTCCTCCTTGGTTTATAAGTTCCTGCAATACCTATAGTTATTCAACTAGCTGATGGTGCAGTGTAGGATTTATGCTGCATTTGACTTAACATGAAATTGGTAAGGCACAACTCAGAACTCTGAATTTTATAATTTTCAACCTGTGTCAAGCTATAATACAGGAAGCATAACTTGACAAAACTTTCTATGTCGAATTTGTCATTGAATGTTGAAAAATGTAAGAAATGTAAGAAAACTATTCAGTTTTAAGAGCTGACAGTGACCATTATCTGATTGCCATCCCTCATCTATTGGTTTTTTATTTATTAATTTTTTTATAGAAAATACATTATATGAACAAAAGTATTTGCTCAAACCTGCAATGACATTGTATCCAAACATATACTTTGATATGGAGTTTGTCCCTCTTTTGTAGCTAGAACAGCTTCCACTCTTCTTGAAAGGCTGTCCTAAAGGTTTTGGAGTGTTTCTGTGAGAATTCGTGCCCATTCATTCTATGGAGCTTTTTTGAGACCAGGCACTGATTTTGGACGAGAAGGCCTGGCTTGCAATCTCTGTTCCGGTTCATCCCAAAGGTGCTCGATGGGGTTGAGGTCAGGTCTCTGTGCAGGCCAGACAAGTTCTTTCACACTGAACTCATCAAACCATGTCTCTCTAGTTCTTGTTTTGTACACTGGGGTACAGTCATGTTAGAATAGAAAAGGACCTTCCCCACTCTGTTGCCACAAAGATGGAAGCATAGCATTGTCCAAAATGTCTTGGTATGCTGAAGCATTAGGATTACCCCTCACTGGGGATAACAGGCCTGGCTGAAACACCTGAATTCAATAATCAACAGGATTGGCCAAATACTTTGTCCATATAGTGTAACTCATTCATAAATGTATGTATCAAAACCATCTTTTCCCTTATTTATAATGGAAATTAACTACATTTTTTATTTTTTTCAAGTTCAATAAAACATCAACATTGTTTTTAATAGACTAAAATGTGTCTTAATACTCCCAAACTCCCCCTCCCCCACGGCAAAAAATAAATAAAAAATAAAAAACAGTTATGAAAATCTAGAATAAATATTAAAATACAAATGTTTAATGTGTATGGCGGTGTCTTATACTCTTATTTTCTCTCACTCTTCTATTAGTGTGTGTTTGTGTTTATGAACTCGGACGATGATGATGATGCTTAATGAAGACCTAGTGACGCTGCCAGCCAATCAAAGCTGCTCGTCCTGCTGAAGCGGCTCACCTCAGCCAATCAGAGATAATCTCAGGACAAAGACGGTCACGACAATTTAGCTTCTAAATATATCAGTCATATGATGCCCATTTTCAGTGTTGAGAATGTCACAGTCGTTATAAACTCACAACGTGTTCATATTTTCACACGCACACACTCACCTTATCCTAAAGAACACCAGCCGGGGCTGATGATATCACAACACAGCGCTGAAAGGGAGAAAAGCGAGACCGCGATTCCTTCTGTTGCCGCTCAACTGAAAAAAAAGTGCTATAAATTGAAATATAAGCCAGCTTTTTGACCAGAACCCCAATGTTCCGCTATTCCGCACTGTCTCTCTGTCTTCCTCTCATTTTTTCTTTTTATTCCTGAATAAATACAGGCCGTTATATGGATGCTACAAGCCTCGACTCCGTCTGCTACGTAGCAACGTATACTACCACGCTACAAAGTAGGGAAAACTAGTTCGCTACCTAAGCTGACATACCGTTTTGACATACTATTTAGTACGCTAGTATGCGTTTTAATCTCTAGCTGTTAGTCCCACCCATTACCCGAGCCTATCCGCGTTCTCATTGGACAACTGCAGAATGATGCAATACCACGATTGGTTCCAGTACATATCCGTCATTCAAACAGGGACGCGATATCATTGCTAAGCTTATCAAATGACCGTGGTGCACTTGGGTTCAGGGATATTAACCCCTTGCTGTCTTCCCCTCAAACTGTCAATCAACAGTAACTCTCATACAACTGTTCTCTTCTTTGTTTTATATGTATAAAGAGTGTATAAACATGGTAAAGAGTGTTGCATATATGAGATCAGATATCAGTAAAGCAATAACAAATTGTGTCCTTATAATCCTTTATTTCAAACATACATTGAGATCTTCCAGGGATCTGGATTTAAGTCTACTTTTTTTTTTTTTTTACTGTTCAGCCACATGTTTCTCTAATTTCTGTCTTAGATCATCTTGAAAGAGTCTTCAGTCATCATGGCAACAAATTCTGGAAAATATAATAAATATATATTTACATAAGAACCTTCCCCAATTCTGGCTTTTCAGTATAACGTTTATAAGATCCTGAGACCACTGCTAATAATAAAGAATGCTCTAACTAAAGTAATGCTCTAAGTCTGGTTTTGGTTATGGTCTAGATAGTGTCTTCTAGATATGGTCTACTTTACGCACACGTACACTGACAATTTACTCATTTTGTCTCTTTTTCTTATTTTGAATTGCCAGTTTGCACTCAGTTTTTTTTTATATAGAATCTGCAATACTGTGCTAATTTATATAAGGTACTATTACATTCTGCCCCCCCCCCCCCAATTGTAAAAAAAAAAAATATATATATATATAATAAAATTAAGAAGTTATTTTCACCCTCATAATCAATTGTTCCATCTCCATCTTTGTCAGCCTCCTTCATCATCTGTTCTGCCTCTTCTTCATTGAGAGGTTCACCAGCATTCATCAACACATACCTGTACACTGATATGTGGGAGTTTAGTATAAATTAGTAGAAATAATATTCATCTGAAATGCTTCAATAGGGTCATAACTGGCTTAATAGATGCAGCAAAAATTAATATATCTTTATTTGCATTTACAGTATATGCTACATAACATAGCTCATGTGTTGAATTGTCAAAAGTATTTATTGTATAAAAAGTCACATACGCCAGAGCCTGGAGCAATCTGTTGTGAAATGATTTACACTCCTGTCAAACTGAATAAGATGTGTGATGACTGTACTTGAGTGTATTCCATTCAATGTAGCCCTTGGCCTCCTTATCAAACACTTTAAAGGCGGCTCGAAGCTCAGCATCCTGGTTTTTAGTCCGTTCATGGTAAAGAGCCATAAGACCCAGAAACCTGTCACAGTTAAAGGTGCCTTTGCCTGTAAAAGTGAAAATAGTAGTATTTACAAAGTCAAAAAAAAAATTTTTTTTAAATATCATCAAATCAAATCATCCAAAATTACAGCATTAAAGCTCATATTTTGCACATTTTCATGTGAATTTCCCAAAAAATTTGTCATGTTAAAAAATAAAGCAAATGATCCCCATAGGCTTCTACATAATACAGCGTAATACCAAATGGTGCTTTTAAAGGCTAATGAAGCAACACACATTTTATTTTTTTTAAAATTGCATTTTACGTAAATATTTATTTCAAGAACCTGATGTTATACTCATCTGCAACTAGTGATGTGCTGCACAGACAAACCGATCATTAAATCATTATTAAGTACAAGCACATTGTATACCATACTTATTTTATCTGTGAATGTGTGGAGAAATACGAAGCAAATATTACAATTGATAGAGTCTAACATCTGCTTAGGTGAAACAGGCAGAGACTTGATGTATATAGAAAGAGAAAATATAGGATATAAGCTATACAAGGATATTTAAACATCTTTTATAGAGACATATCTACATGAAATAATGATAAAATGTGAAACAATAACAGTGATTTTTTTCATCCCTTCATTCAGCTTCTATACCGCTTATCCTGTATACGAGAGCCTGGAGCCTATCCCAGGAGACTTTGGGAATAAGGCGGGGTACACCATGGACAGAGTGTCAATCCATCACAGGATGCACACACACTGTGGGCAATTTGGGAACTAACCTGCATGTCTTTGGACAGTGGGAGGAAACTGGAGTATCCAGAGGAAACTCACCAAGCACAAGGGGGAACATGCAAACTCTACGTACACTGTATCTTTTTATTTTCTTATTACTTTTAATTTGAACCAAGCTTTTTACACAACTAAATAAAAATTCAAATAAACCCGATCCAAGACAACCCAAGCCTTAATTGTTTCCATAGCCTGTAGATGGCGTTCATATGCTTTATTTAAAGGTAGACCGGGGTAAATCGGTCACCCACATGTGGTAAAATCCTAATTCCTAGCACTCATCCCATATGATCCACTTATACTTCCCTGTTTACAAAACTCCATTTGAAAAGTGCTGAAATTAACTGGCTGAAACTGAAAGCCTCAGAGATGTCTGATGTATATATATACTTTTTCTTTTTCTTTTTTTAAATGTAAGGATTTTGTTAAAAAAAAAACTGCTATTTAATAATAGGTTGAGAAATCTCTTAGAGTCAGAGACTCCAGCTTATTGTTATACTGACCATCTTTATCCACATCTTTGGCCATTTGACTCAGCTCTCTCTTTGTCGGATTGATTCACATCAAACTCATCAGTCTCTCCAGTTCTTGTGTCTTCACACCACCGTTTCCCTCCTCGTCGAACATTTCAAAAACACCTTTATACTCTGTGATCTGCTCTGGAGTCAGTTTGCTTGCCTCAAACAAGAACATTTAGTGTAAATAGGCTGTAATATCTGATTGATCGGCTTCATTATTGATTACACATATTATACAAACTGTAAGTGGTATGTAAAGAATTTGTGACCCTGGTGATGGCAAGTGTAAAAACATTCACTGAAGTTAAGATATATAAAGGGACAAACAAATAAAATCTACATTACAATATACACAAGAACAGACATTTCAGTTACTGTGCAGTATATACAATGTTCTTCAAAAAGTTGAGATTTTAGGAATATTGTGTAAGATATAAAAACAAGGATGCTTACCATTTTATCTGTTAGACTGATAGCTTCTGTGTTTGCTGGAGTACTGCTGAAGTCTTGTCAAACTTTTAGGCAATGTGCTATTAAATTGTCCCATGAGTTTTTTACGCACACCATAAATGATACCTAAAAATACTTCAGAAATCATCTGCACTGTCCCCATTAGGAGAAACATGCCTAAGTATTTTCAAGCATAAAGTCATATGCTAAATTATGCTTAATCCTTATTATGTACTGGTCTTTGGTTCTTAAAGTAATTTGTGTTAAAGATAATTTGATTAGTCTAGCAGAATAAAGCTGAGCAATTTTCCATCCCTCGTCAGGATTTAGTAACTTGTTGTCTATGTCAGTCTCAGCAGGTGGTTTAAGCTGCTCTCTCCCAAGCCAATGTTAGCTCGACAGCATACCAAATAAAGAGATAAACGAATCATTAGGTTTCTATTTTCAGTTCTTACCAACTGTGACCATCATTAGAAAGATTATTTCATCACATTAATTGTTTCGAAAGAGCTTCGTCCTGGTAAGCAAAGATCATTAATGTGAATGTGCACACTCTTTACTAACTTCCTAAGAAGCAACTGAGCTGTAAATTAGGCCAATGGTTTACATTTATGTTCACATAATGTTTATATTTTGAGAAGTACAACCAATAAAAATTCTTAGAAAGTATTGCTGTCAGATTTTTAAAAAATTATAATAAAAAAAGAAAAAACATTCAAATCCCAGGAATCATCCCATTCACATCCCAGGAATTCACATTCCTGGTAGGAATTGGCCTGGGATGAATTCCCACCCAACGCCCAAACACCAGCCACTGGATGCAGTGCCGGTCCCCAGCCCAGATAAAATGGGAGGGTTGCGTCAGGAAGGCCATCGGACGTAAAACTTTTGACGAGTTGTGTTCAGATCGGATGGTCCGTTATGGTGACCCCGCGACGTGAGTAGTCGATGACTAAACAACAATGTATGTCTTACTATTGCAACAAACTAAAATGTAATATAATTATTAATTTCATCTGGCAACTTTCGTTTCAATATGACTGCAAGTCAGCAAAAATGTGTCTCTGTGTGTAAGATGGATGCCCTTTGCTGGATGCCTGTGGTCTTCGGGCCCTCAGATGACACTGCATCACTTATCGGCATGATTGTGTCACTAACATTGCTAAATGTGCCCAGGAATACTTCCAGAAACCACTGTCGATAAACACAATCCATTGTGCCATATGCAAATTGCAACTAATGCTCTATCATGCTAAAAGAAAGCCATACAATATGTGAGCTAAAGCTTTAAAGTGGAAAAGTGTTGTATGGTTGTACAAGTTTAAATTTGAGACCTTCCCGCATGTGTTATCAGCGTTCAGTAAAAAAAAAAAAAAAAAAAAGGCACTCTGATGGTATGGAGGTGCATAAGTGCATATGGTATGGGCAGCTTGCATGTTTTGGAAGGCACTATGAATGCTGAAAAGTATACAGTATAAAGGTTTTAGACAATGTCTATTTTAGGGAAGGCTGAATTTGCCTGCCAGATCTTTCATCTATAGAGTTTGGTGTATCCTTAAACAAAAAATACGTCAAAGATGCCACAAACACTTCAGCAGCTGGAAACCTGTATAAGGCAAGAATGAGAAAAAATTCCAACATTAAAACACGAAACGCATAACCTCAATGCCCAGATGTCTTCAAATTCTTTTGAAAAAAAGAGATGCTACACCATGCTAAACATGCCCCTGTCCCATCTTTTTTTGAGACCTGTAACAGGCATCAAGTTGGAAATAAGCTCATTTTGTGCAAAAAAATGCTCTCTATGTTCTATTGTGAATAAAAATATTGGCTCATGTAATTTGAGTCTTTTCCTTTAAATTTCATTTTAAAAAAGTCATACATATCACTATGTAAGCTACAGAAATTTAAACTTCGTAAATAAACTTAGTATATATATATATTTTTTTTCCCTATATATATATATATATATATAGTATACATACCTCTATAACAAAAATGTATACTAAAAGCAATTGAGTTTTGACATAAACATATAAATAATTTTTTTTTAATGGATCTATAAATTTAACTCATCATTCACTAACTTTTAGTTTATACCTTCAACCTCTTGAAACTTGAATGCCCTCATATGAGGACATGGGATTTTCCCCCAACTACATTCGTCTTTGTAGAATCTTCATATGAGGATCAGATCTCAGGAAGTCAAAATGGTTGTTTGTATTTAAATCAAACTTTAGTGAGAACCCTGAGCCTAGGAACACTCGGGTGGGGAGTGCACAGTGAGTACACCCTGGATGTAATGACAAGTTAACATCATCAGTTCACAGCAGAGTGCACACAAAAAGCCCATGCTCAGCTTTGAAGCAGGGTACCCCGATGTTGTGTGGCAGCATTGCTGCTGCATTTCTTTTAGACTAGGACAGAGTAAAACAATCAGAAGGAATCCTAAGAACAGAAGGAACCTTCAACAAAACCAATGGAACACAGATGTGATGATCTGCAACACTGTGAACTATTGTAACTAGGCAGATCATGTGAACATGCCAACTATATATAACTAGTTTGGGCTTTCTCTCTCTCTCTCTCTCTCTCTCTCTCTCTCTCTCTCTCTCTCTTTTAAGGACAGATTAGGCTTGTATAGTCAAGTGAGACCTGAATGTCCTTGCGATTTCTCCCAGCTACGTTGTCTAAATTTCTCACAGCTACATTTTAAGCTTTAATGCTCCTTCGAACAATTTACTTTAAAAAATCTGATAATTTCCAACTCTGGAAATGAGAGGCCCATTACTCGGATTAAACAAATCTGTTTGTTTTAAAGAAAGTTTGCCATAATTGTCTATTTCAGAGTAGATCTCTAGGAAGCAAAGATCATGTTTATATTTTGAGAAATGCAACCAATAAAAATTCTTGGAAAGTATTGCTGGCAGATTGAAAATGAAATCCACAAAAAACATTTACATCTTGCCATGCTAACAGAGTTTCTATTTCTGACACTCTTAGGGATGTAACCAAATAGGAATACAAATTTGTGTTTCTCTAGCAAGATACATATGTTTTTTTTTCATAGTCGTATGAGCATGGTATTTATAAAATCTTATAAAAAATAAATAAATAAAAGTTGAATAGGTGTGTCATGAAAAAAATTAAGTAGTGTAAACATCGATTGATTGACTTTAAATCATTTAATGTTATATGTAATTTTTGTATATAGTTACCATCAATGTCAAAGCTCTTAAACCTGCTTTTTAATCGTGCTTTGTAATATTACTTGCATTTATGAAATATTAGAAAATAAAGACTAGCTGATCTTTTTTTTTTAATGCCACAGTGTGAGAATGGGTGACTTAGTGCATAAGGTTGCTCTAACTATAAGCTGAGGTTATAATGAGGCAAATGACAGAATAGATGTTACTGGAGATTTAGGACTCAAATAAATTAATATTTAGACACCAGCTTGTTTATTCAGAGGCTTAAAGCTGGCAAGTAGGTTTGCTAAGCCATTTTTGTGCTGCACAATACTTGAGAGCCAGCACAATCTCAGCTGATAGAAATTTATTGTGTCATTCATGTGTATTTCAAAGTTTTGTCCTTGTTTGGATTTCTTCCTACTGGCAAAAAGAGCAAGCGATTGATCTGGTAGATCTCACAACTACAATGAGCTGTCTACTCCCCAGTGTGATGCCTGCCATAATCCAACATTCGCAAATCCTGAACTACTGCATGTCACTGCTTCATTATGTGTCTATACAGCAAAGGTTTCTGACATAAATAGCTTCCACTGGTTGGGCAGAAGGTTCTGCTTTTTCAACAGTCTGGACTCTTGGCTTCTCTCCTCATTTTGTTGATTACAATGCTAAGTTGTAAAGTTGTATATATTTATTATTATTATTATTATTATTATTATTATTATTATTATTATCCTAGACATGAGCCACAATTTTACATTTTTGGATGAAAACTTTTATTTGAATCTATTGGACAGCTGTAGAGTACCTGAGTACAAATAGCACTGACTTTTTGTGCACATGACAAATGAACTTGAAACTTTGAGTACTTCTGCTTTTGGCTCTGAGAATTTCTTTCTGTTTTTGTGGCTGTTTATTACCCATTTTGTGCTTACTCCTCTGGAAGTTTTGACTTTTGTGGAGTTTTGAAGGCATTACTCAACGCAAATCAGCTGTGCTGTGCACATGCCCAATAATTTATTGGTGATTTCTTAACATACGTCTGTGAATATGAAGAAAATTACCACTTTACCACAAATTACCACAAAATTCACTCAGTTTTTGTCTGTTTAGGCATACAGAAATATTTAAACACCTTAACTAAAAAACAGATAAAGTTGGCTCAGTGTGAGTGTTTTTCATTGTTCATAATTAATATAAAGTAACTTGAAATTGGAGACTGTAGACACTCTTCCCAAAAATCCTGAGAACCAGTGCATTACAATAGTCCAACCAAGCTGTGCCATGTTCTTAATGTGAAGAAATTAAGTTTTACAAAGGTGTTTGACGTGATTTTTAAATGTGAGCTGGGAATCAAACTGAATGCCCAATTGGAGACTGTGATGTGGGTTATGGGAGATTAACAGACAGGGGTCCCAACAAGATGTATTTCAGTTTTTGAGCTATCAAGATGCAGGAAATGTTGTTCCATCCAGCTCTGAATAGCCTCAAGACAGAATTCTAAGAGCTACAGTTCTTAAGGTAGGACAATAGGACAAGGAGCAGTTTATATATATATATATACTGTATATGCACATCATTCACGTGGAATGAGACAGAGGGCACCAATAACACCAAGGGGCTTTTTAAGAAGGGGGTGATCACTGCAAGATGTTGGGACACTATTATCTTAAGAGAGAGATTGAGATTGATGAGATGAGATTGATTGTAGTGATCATGGGAATGAGAGCAGAGATGCAGTACTTGATTAAAGTAAGGAGTAGTGAATCTAGGATGTAGTTTTAGGGTTTCATTTTCTTCAGGATATCCCCAAGTTATCACATTAAAAGAACATGGGACGGGGAGTTCAAAGAAGGATTGCTCAGAAAGAGTGACTGCTCACCTGGGAGGGGGAGTTGGATGGCAATGATGGTCCTATGTTATTGACCTTGGTTTTAAAATATTCAATAAAAAGGATGCGATATTCCTTAGTATGAGTTAGATGAGCAGTTGGAGATCATCAAGAGAACCATCAAGAGATGGTTGATAGTTGAAAAAGTCTGCTTAGAGTTACCAGAGTTGTTGTTAATGATGTCGGAGTAGAAAGCAGAGAAAGAGTTTCTTTGACATTCTTTGTGCTTGATGGACTGATTTGTACACAACAAGAAGTTCTGTAGTGCCATTCAAATACACAGCTAGCAGCTTTCACAGCTAGCTGTCTTTCAATGATCTGTTAAAAAGTTCCACTGACATTTCAACTGAGGAAAAAGTTATTTGGAAAAATTTGCTGTCACAAGCCAGTTTAGAAGTTGTTAGCCCAATCAGGTCAAACAAATTCTTTTCCAATTCCTAAATGTGATTTCACATTCGTGCTTGATTACTGATTTAATGTCTGATATCATGGGAATCACTTTGTGGTCAGACACCGCCAGATTGTAAACCTGATGGCTTCTGATAGGAACTGGGTTTGTAATGTCCAGGGTATAATGAATACAGGGATGACCCCTGGTCGGAATGGGGACAATAACAAGTTGCTCCAGGTTGAGACAATCACGAAGATTTAAACATTCAGCGGCCAGATGGGAAGAAGGTATGTCAGCATGAATAATAAAGTCTCTAATAATTATAATGTTGGAGGAAGAGGGACAAAGTGAAGCTCACAAATTGATTGACTGTGGTGCGCAGTAGATTAAGAGTAGAGTCATCTGAGGGCAAAACATTCAAAAGTGGATGGTTGAGCATTTTTGTAAAATATGAATCTACCACCACCACACCATTTTTATACATATCAGTAACCAGGCGGGCAGGCCTTGCTTCCACTGATTGATTAACACAGATTGGCCTTGGTTAATGCCAAGTTTCAGTGAGGCACATGAAGCTGATGTCTCTGTCAAGAATGTGTTTTCATGGATAAGACAGGCTTAAATTGAATGTGACTATATTAAAAAGTTCAATATTGATATTAGTAGTGGTCATGGGCTGGCGGTTTGAAAGCATCCACAGAAGACTAAAATCCACTGTCCTTATTCATATATTGAGGTGATTTAATAAATCATGTTGTTTAATCATATTGAGGCTTTTAGACATTGCCATTTTGAGATATGTAGATAGAAATTATAATATACCAGTAAACATGCCAAAAAAATTGCTGGCCACTGTACAAGGGGAGCAAAGCACCCAGTGCAACTCAGCATGCTGTACCCAGTGCAGAGCAGGTAAAAAGCCCAAAGCCACCTACTTGGCCGCGAAGCTCCACGTATCACGCTCTTGACCAAGGACCATGGGATGCACCAAGCAAACAGGTTCGATCCTCAGATGCCTCACTCTGCAACCCACATCACCCGAAGGATCCAATGTCCTGGTGCACATAAGCATAAGCACATGATGGCATCTATTTTTGTGAAGTACACCACCTCACCACCATACAATGATGCTACCACCCCCATGCTTCAGGTGGATGGTGTACTTTGGCTTGCAAGACTCCTCTTTTTCTTCCAGACAAGGATTGTCATTTTGGCCAACAATTTCATAAATTTTTGTTTCATCAGATCACATTTCTCTAAAATGCAAGATTGTTTTTAAACGGTTTTGAATCAATATCTTGATCCTTGCTGAGCAGCGTTTCAGGTTATGTCCATATCAGTCTTGTTGTACTGTGGATATAGGGACTTTTGTACCACTGTTTCCACCAGTGTTTTCACAAGGTTTGCTGTTGGTGTTGTTCTGGGATAGATTTGTACTTTTAATACGAAAGCAGGTTCATCTCTAAGAGACAGAGTACTCTTTCCTGAGGGGTATGACGGCTATATGTCCCATGGGGTTGTTTTATTGTTTGTAGATAAACGTGGTACCTTCAGGCATTTGGATAGTTGGATATTGCTCCCAAAGATTATCCAGACTTCTGGAGGTCTACATTTTTTCTTTCATGATTTTGTTTCTATTTTCCCATGATACCAAACAAAGAGGCAGTAAGTTAGAATGTAAATCTTAGAATACACCCACAGATATGATGTCAAAGCCATGACATAATTTTCTGGAATTTTCCAAGCTGTTTAAGGGCCCAGAGTGTATATAAATTTCAGTGCTTTTTAAATGCTTTTTCCTAAGTTGAGGTTTTCATTTCCTTACTCAACTATTAGATCACTGTGCTCTTTTTAGAAATAAATGCTTGGAATTCCAACAAAATTATTGTAAGTTTCAAATTATTTAAATATGTCTAGAAATAGATCTCATATCGAAAATTTGCCCGCAGCCCTCTGTCCCTCCAAATTTTTCTATTGTTTCTAGAGCATGGTGTTAGGATTTACATAAAAAAAAAAAAAACACACACACACACACATCCGATTGGAGCACTAAACAGATATACATACAAATACAGATGAGGACATTGCATAATGATAATATATACTAAATTATCTGAAAAATTACACTGCTGTGTTTAATTACACTGCTATGTTAAACTGCTGTATTAAATTGTAGAATTGTAGAATTTTATTGGTCATAATCTAATCTGACATTGGTATGGTTTGTAAGGCAAATCACATAAACTTCATGCTCCACATAAACCAAGGCTAACAATAAATCTACAAGACAATGTGATTTTACTTAAAGACAAATGTACAATTGTTTTCTTTACATATGGACGGAATTTATGTTTATAGAAGGTGTCTTGGGTCACATTCTTTTTCTTTAGGACAGCAGACTTTGTCCTTGGAGGCATAATGGCTCAGTGCTTGGCACTGTTGACTTGCCCCTTCAGAGTTAGGGGTTGGAATCTGGCCTGTTGGCACCCCTAACCTTGTGCCATTAGTACATTCGTATAAGCTCCAGGCCCTTCACTATTCTACACAGGAAAAGGTATGGAAAACAAATCACAGATTTCTGTGATTAGTGATTCTGTGATTTAGTAGAGGTACTAGTGCTGGTGTTTTGGTATTTCTGCCAGTACTGGTTGTGTTGTTTCAGTATTTACATGTATATCATTACTAAATGTATTGTTTCAATACTTCTATCAGTAGCTTCAGTTTTTAGCATCACTTCCAGTTGTGTTTTACTATTTTTTGTCAGTTTTGCAGTAGTGTTTTAATATTTTGATCAGTACTTGTTTCAGTATTTCTGTCAGCACTTGCAGGAGTGTTTCACTATTTCCATATTTCTATCAGTACTCGTGGTGTGGTTTTAGTATTTAAATCATTACAAGTGTAGCGTTTTAGTATCACAGTCACTGGATTCAGTGCCGCTCCCAAGCACGGACAAAATGAGAGGGTTGCGTCAGGAGAAGCACCCAGCGTAAAACCTGTGCCAAGTTGTTGTGTGGATCGGATGGTCCGTTGTGGTGACCCCTCAACGGGAGCAGCCAAAAGACTAATAACAAAAACAATAAGTGTAGCGTTTTAGTATTTCTATGGGTACTGGCGATGGTGTTTCCATATGTATATCATTACTAAATTTATTGTTTCAGTATTTCTCTCAGTACTGGTTCTGGTGTTTTAGTAATTTTATATGTGGTCTTTCAGTAATTATTTTAGCACTAGCATATTGCTTCAGTATTTGTGTCAAAATTGGTCAGTCTCTTAAAAGTTCTAGCTATAGAGTTTCAGTAACTCTATCTTTACTGGTGGTAGTGGTTTAGTATTTCTATTAGCAACACCAGTATAGTTTCAGTTTTATGAGTACTGGCTGTAGTCTTTCAACATTTCTATCATTACTGGTGGTTCTGCTTAAGTTTTTTTTAGCATCACTGCCTGCTGTTTTCAGTATATTTGTCAGTTCTGTAGTCTTTCAGCATGTTTATCATTACTGGTGGTGGTGCTTAAGTTTTTTTAAGCATCACTGCTGGTTGTTTTTCAGTATCTGTTCTATAGTTCTGTAGTTTGTTTCATTATTTGTTATAAGTCCCCATAGTCTTGTTTTAGTATTTCTGTCAGCACTGCAGTAGTGGTTCAGTATTTCTATTAGTACTCAATTGCGTTTTTCATTATTTCTATCAGTAGTTGTGGTTTTATTTCAGTATTTCTTTGAGTACTGAAGGTATAGTTTGTGAGAGTGCAGCACTGTTTGTGTATGTGTGCGCGCGTGTGTGTCGGGGTATGACTGTATACGTGAGTGTGCGGGGTTTCCCGAGCCGGACTGCAGGGTCACCGCGCCCATCTCTGTTCTCTGATGGCCGGATGAGAAGTGCAACTGGAGAAAAGTGTTCCTTGAAGGAAAAGCAACGGGAAGTGGCGGCCGTCGGACTCGCATTCTGAATCAAATTTGTCCCACGGACCTAAATGAGAAAAAACCGACGCCGCAGTTGAGATAACTGGTTAAGAGTTTTCCCAACGCGGCGTTTAATCCTTGCCTTCTGCATCGAATTATTTGAAAGCTGAACTCATTAGTTGAAGCGCCGCTCCTCCGACTGAGGCTAGTTAGCTTAGCGAGCTAGCTCGTTCTTGTTCGTTGATGCGTGGATTTGACAGAAACACGGTGTTTTCTTTCGGTCAATGCCATATAAAGCACGACCAACTACGACTGAATACAGGTATGTCATTTGATTTGGGTTTAATGTTGAGTAAGGACCTGAAATGTCATTCGGCGCGGTGTACTTTAGCAGTCTTAATGACTGGCTTGTAGTGAACGGGGGTGGGGTGATGTGAGCAGTTAGCTAGCCGAGCAGTTTACATACAGGCAAAAACGGCAGGGAAATTAGCGACCGCTGCCTACATAACTGCAAACCTAATGCGTTTCACAATAACAGTGGTTCTCTTCACGCTGAACATTTTAATTTAATAGTTGTGTGCAAACAAAATTCTCATTGATTTGATCGCAAGAGACATTGAGCAGTTTTCTTAGAAATGAAGGTTTCAGGCCTTTGACTTTAAACCGCGGCCAAGCCGACCGCTCTCAGCATGTTTTTTTATATCACGCTTAACTTCTGAAGAAGATTGTTAATGAAAAATATGCGTAACTTGTGAACACGTTGTGAGGCTGTGTTATGAATATAAACATGGTCTAATCTGTTACATTGCCTATAATAATTTGAAGCAGGTTTAGCTCCCTAGCCTTGATACTGTCGTAGCTTGGAAGACGACTAGCAAACGTTAGCTAATTAGCTATTGTAGCGGGATAAGAAAGCTAACTTAGCTGGCATATATTCACTTCATGTTATCTTTCATCCAAGCGGGGTTTACTTACAACGGGGTTAAGGTTGCAAAACTAATGTATTTGAATATTATCTGGATGTATTTGTGTAGTGGTCTGGTCTGGCGGGCTTAGTTCCCGGAGTTAGCGGATTAGCGGTCAAAAAACCAGGGTCGCCTTTTTACTGGTTGACTTTTTTTAAATAGCAATTTCACTTAAAATAGATAATCTTTTCATGAAAATGCACCACGTCGTTAAATCTGACATCCATTTGTCTCTGAATCATTGTATTGGTGTTTGAGCCAATTAGCTGTAGCCGTGTAAGCGGTAAGAGTGTGAAACGCGGCTCTCTGCTTTAACGAGTTAATCGGATCGGGTGGATCTTTGAGGCCTCCCTGTGAAAACAGTTAAGATACAAACCACCGGTATAATCCCCGATTCCACTGTGATTGCTTTAACGTTATCTGAACACTTCTCATGACCACCATGTTGGACCAGATACGGCCTTTTCATCCCGATAGTCATTACATTTGGAGGAAATCTGGTGCTGTTAAATTGAACTGACTGTGATGGTCGGTGTATTAAACAGGAGCAGTCCGGCTCTCTGTCGAGCCAGACGTTAAAATGAATGAAAATGGTCATGATTTGAACGACATTTTCCTTCCACGCCTCATTATCCACTGTATTTCAGAACGAATAAACCCCCAGTGGTGAATAAATGAGAGAAACGAGAGGCTTGGCGGCTCTAGAGACCAAGAAGCGGCTGCGAACAAGATGGCGTTTGGAGCTTTTTCTCCTCAGCTTCCCTTCTCCGAGATATTAGCATGCCATCGATTTAGCCCACAGGAGGGGTCTCTATCGGCCCTCACACTGCCTTGGCTTATTTATTGTTAAATATTCGCATCAGTGGGACGTTATTTTCAATATAATCCCTTAATTGTTTATGTAACCACTGAACAAATCGCCTTTTAAGGAGTCTTCACCTCATTTATTAGTCAGAATATACAAGACCAGGCGTGCATTTCACATTTATATACATCCAAAGTTTAAATAGGTGCTTAGAGATGTAGACTGGTTTGTATGTGATTTTCTTTCTTACTAAAACTGAAAATCTGTCTACTTTTTGCCCATAAATCTTTCTAATGCATGCTCATTGATTTTACACATCAGTTCCTGCTGCTCGTTTTCTCAGTCTGTCTGCACCATCATCTCTACATTTACACATACTCTTCTGCTGGAAATCTGCTGTTTCTGGCATTAATGCATAATTTTATATGCTTTACTTAAACTCCTGCTGTATCACTCAGCAGCTGAGCTCTATAGATAGAACCCCCACTTTATGACCGGGTTCCCCTTCTTATAAAAATCTACAGTGTTGAAAATGTGTTAAGTGCAATCTATCTAACCTACCAGATATCATATTTTATCTATCTTAAGCATGCTCAGAACCTGTAGTTGGGCAAAATCAAATAGCACAAAGCTTATTTTATAATGGTGTTGATAAGGTCATATAGTTTACTGATAGCTGGACTGAAAATGGAAAAACCGAATTGTTGTATGGGGTAAAATTCTTATGCATGAGCATGTGAAGGAAAACGGGAGGCAGGTGGACCTTCAGCTGAGCACCTCAACAACTTCAGCCTTTCAGCAACCTTAAAAAAAAATCTCAGCAGGAACATCACAAATACAGGGAACAGTGCGTTTGCAAAATCGTACCTTTTGCCCTGTCAGAGATGATGGGATGTGAAAACATGACACTGTTTAAAAAATGTTTGCTACAGTACACTGTAGCATATCGGTTGTTTATTCTCTTGATTGCCCAGCTGGATGAGTTTTACAGCTTTCTCTTCCTACCTAGCAACGAGATAATTTTTAAATCGCTTTAAAAAAAAACTTTTGTTTGTGCTGCCAGTGAATTCTTTAGGATTGTAACAAAATCTAAAAACGATGTATAAACAGGATGTTCATAAAATCGTGATTAAGAATCGCAATACAAATAACATTGGCACCTGAGTATCATAGCATATCTTATTGGGAGGTCCAAATGGTGATTCCTGTTTCTTATTCCTTTTAAATGTGTATAGTTTCTGCACCATCGTACCACTAATACTGGCATTGTGGATATGAAATTATCTGGGTCTTAAACTAAACATGAAAGCAATGCCACTTCAGTTAGATAGGTCTGAATTTGAGATAGTCAACTCTGTCTCTTTAAATATTTTGATGTTTCATTTAAATTATGATGGACATCCTGTCTGGTTAAAAGTTTAAGAAAATTGGGTTGACTGTCAGTGCAGTTGCTCTTCATTTTGTCACCTACAGCATTATTCCTGTACTTTAAACGTGTAAATGCATCCTGATTTATACACATTTAATATAGCTTTCCTGGGCTCTCAGGTGGAACTCACTATTTTTCATACAGCCTACATATTAATGAATCCTGAGGGAAGGGAAAGTAAAATTATTAAACTTTTTTGAGGGGGAGAGTGATTACTTGTATTTCAGAGTTGAACTGTTTACTTAAAACTGTTTTATATCTTAAGTGGATAATTTTGGGCTGTAATGCTTTTGAGAAATTAGATGTGCTCTGATGTTTATTGCAACTTTAGTGGACAAAGTAAAGGCTTAGTAAATGTGTAGTAATAGCCTAAACATCATATTGACTTGTTCACTCAGCGTTGTGCACATATTGAGAGAACAACTGAATGAAATGAATACAGATTTCTTTTTGAGAAACAAAATAAGTGTCATTTGCTGTGTTAAAGACCTAATCAGCATTCTGTGACTGGAACGTTTGGAGAATGCTAGCTATGTGCAAATTGAACTTTCTAACTTAGATATTCTTTAAAGACTGATTGCTTTTAGTAATCTTATGATTAAAGATCAGATTTGAGGCTGCCATTTTGACATCTTCACTTCAGGCAAATGTTAGTTTGTATAATAATTAATATACAATTTTTTGTACAATTAAATTTTTAGTGCGAGAAGGGTGAAATATTGTAAACCATGGTGAAATCTAATGTTTCTGCTAAAGTTGTCAGGTCTAAGTTTGGTAGGAAATTTCAAGCACATCCTGCATCAATTATGCCTGATAATACTGCGGCCAAAGACTCTCCTCAGATTTTTAACAATGCGCAATATGTAGCAGCAGGCATCATTAGAGTGAAATGCTTTTCATTCAGCTGACCTTTCATTTTCAACCAGTAACATAAAAGACAATACATAAACTCCTCATCCTCTATATAATCTCTACATCTTAAATAGAATGGTGTGAAAAATAGAAGGATGTTGTAACTCATCACTTTTTATGAACATGGTGAGCAGAAAAGCATCACCGAAAGCACAAAACGCTGAGCCATGAGAAAGATGAAGTACAGCAGCAGTTGACCACATCACGTTCCACTGACAGGACCATGAATCTGTTCAGTTTGGTTGAGTTTTTGCCCATGACAGCCTAAGTACTTTAAATATCTTCGATCAATAAAACAACATTCAAAGTGAACTTATTTGGGAAAGACAGATCAACCTTGTGTTATTTGAGGATTAGCAATGTACTCGGTGGGTTTTATCGTTTAGGATTACTGGCTTGGTTAGCGATGGCGCCAATTATCTTCTGTGCGGTTGATGTGTTGCTCATCCAGGCTAATGAGTGTGTGCGCTTTTAATGCTTGCCTAGTGTACTACAACACTACTCAGTTAGTGTTTAATAGTTTTTCCACACCTGAATATGATAATGCTTAGTCCTCCTCCTAAATCACCTTTTTCTCCCCAATTTGTTCAAAAGATGTAAAAAATAAATAAAATACTGGTCATTAACCTTTTTTAGTACAAATTTAACAACTAGATTTCACTTCTTTTCAATAAATCATCTTCAGTAACTTTCATCATCCTGATCTCTGAGCACATTAGATGGGCCGACAGATCACTGCAGGGCATCATGAACACGTGGCCAATTACCTGCATAACCATACAGTTTTATACATATAATGACAAAGTGAAAAGACGAGGAAAATGTTTGAGAGTAATCATTATCGCAAAGTGTCTAAAGAAACCTCCTTAGTGACGTCACGCACTACAGCAGTCTGGTGTCACAGGTCTCGCTATATTGCTTTGTTGGAGCAAAATAACAGCAAAATTGACAAATAACAGCAGCACATTACTTTCTTTAGTTAAAAGTTCCTTACTTCTGACTTGCTGTGCTGTTCTCCTGATGCTTTCCATTTTTTTCTATTTTTTTGTTAATCGTGAAGGTATAAACATTCATTATATTTTGACATGTTCTTGTATTAGCCTGTGTCGCATCACATGTTGTAGTCTGTTGCGTTATTCCTGATGTCAGTTTTAACAAGGTACTTTTTCCTGCTAAGTTTCAGATGGCCACTATTTTTAATTAATTTCCTCAGTGTTTTGAAATAGGTAGAGATTTGTGTATTAAGTGAGTTTATGGCTAATTCGCTCAGAGTTTGGAAGAAAAGGCAGATCGGACACTTATCACATGCAATTTTTGATAATGCCAAAAAACACCATAAAATGCATTTGTTGCGCTACTCGGAAGCAGTACAGAATCGGTTAGATCTAAGGCTGATCATCCAATCATCGGTCATGGCCAATGAACCTGACTACCAGACAGTTCTGGTCATTCATCGATTGAACATCTCTATTATAAATGGAAAAATAGTTTTGAATAGATTTTAATGTCAAGGTGTCACATAACTTTATTGATTACCCTCCCCACACCCCACCCCAATCTCTATAATATCCGCAATAATATGAATAGTCTGTCCTTAATTGTTTGTATTTTTTTGCTTGTTTTTTTTCCTTGATCAAATTGTGCAGCCCTACTTTAAACTAAATTGAAACAGACACAAAATTAAGTAAATATTTCTACAAATGACAATTTCAGGTGACTACACTTTTGCACAAATTGCTATCTGTCTACCCAGGTTCCTCCCAAAAAGACTGCTCTGTTGCCTCAAGATGAGATTGTGTCTTCGTGGTGCTCTGCAACAGATACTGTATATATTCAATCTAGGACTATTTTAAGTCAAATAATCTATGCATTATTGAAGTGAATAGTCAATTACTTGGATTATGGATCATGTGGTTACTCAGTGGCATTTACTCAGTTCTCAGCTTTTTAAATGAAGCTTAAGGTTTTTTAAGGTCTGTATCAACTAACAAAGATGATGAGTACATCATTTAATAAGATCTTTTATTGAACTTTCCTAGTGAAGCCAAATAAAAAATGTGTATATAAAAAAAAACCTAAGCTTAGTATAAGGAAAGTAACAGCAGTAAAATCTAGAGACAAATAATAGCCACATTCTCCTTTTCAGATGTGTCCTTATCCCACTTACTTGATCTTGCTCCCTTTACAGATCTGTGCTTGGCCTCGTCCCCCTGCGCTTTTAAGATTTGTCGTTATTAAGGTGTTGCCAGTGCTCTATAGTTCACTTAATTTTAGTAAGTGGTAATGTTTACATGCAAGCTATCGACAGTTGTGTGTTAGGTCATTTGGTCATAGATTTTAGTCAATTACGTGTATTATTCTTTGCATCCCATGTCCTATCCATGTTTTCTTGCATCACCCCCATTTTTCCCAGTTTAGACTCTGGATTCACTGAGCCAACGAATGGCTAAATGGAATTTTTTTTGTTGTTGTTGTTGTTGTTTTTTGGTAACACTGAGTTGTAAATTGGTTAGTAACACCAAGAAAGTGATACTAGTTCATGCCTGGCATATACTGTATGTTTAACGTTGAACCTGCCTCTCTAATGGTGTTTTGAATAGAGTGTTAGTCTGAAATTTAATTGATTATAATTCCAGATAGACATCAGACATATGTGTGTCACAGCAAACACGGAACGTTGGTAGACTTCAACTGGTGCAAGGTTGCAAGTTTATAAAAACTTGAGGTGTATCTGAAATTTGAATCACTCAAATCTGGAGCTTTTCTAGTGTCAACAGCAGCGTATCTTGTAGCGTTCCTCAACCTCATCAAAAGATCAGTAGGTTGTGGAAGAGGCAAACGTCCAGCATAGTCTAATGTAAGCTTAATCTTATTTGTGTTGTGCTATTGGCTCACTTGGTTGGATAGTATTAGTAGTATTTTTATATACACATACATACATACATACATACACTTGGCAAAATGCATTTTCAGACACATGAAAAATAGGCGGTTGAAATGATTACCGGTCTATATGTGAGCCAATAACCCAAGGCATGTTAATACCAAGTGTATGCATTAAAAAGTTGGTTATATTTCACAGGGACTGTTACGAAATTGAGGTCATTAAATAATGTGTGCTTTGTTATTGCGAGTACCAAAATGAATTAAAAAAAATCCTTCCATATTTTGGTTTGTTTGCGCTGATGTTTTAAACTTGTAGCTTACTTGGCTTAGGAAAAGTTAACAAGTCCAGAGTAGAAACTTGTGTATGGATGGGGTGTGGCTAGGATGTGAGATGTACTGTCACTGCCATCTGCAGCAGTATTCTAGAGAAGCTAGTTCATGTGTGTTGAAATTAGCTTGAGCAAACTATTTAAGGTGCATTATTTATTTAAATTTTTTTTATCCCGTCAATAATAATTACTAATAATTGATAAATCAGTCTTGCTGACTCTAAAAGAGTGGAAAAATCTAAAAGCCTGTTTGCGCACGCGTACTGTTCAGAAAAGTACGGGTTTCTACTTTGGTTTTAACTGTTCTGTACTGTATAATTTTAGGGATTCCTGAGTTTTTATAGAAGACATGGTTTTCAGACAAAAAAAATTACTTGAGGTGAATTTTGCTTCCACAGTGATGCGCACTGCCAAATATTTATAAACATATCAAAATTGTTGAATCCCAGTGGTGTCGTAGCCATCTGTGACAAGGAGAGCAAGAGTTTGTATGTATACATGCATGTGTGTGTAATGAAGCATTTCTGCAGTGTTTTGCACAATGCGTGAGGGATCTCTTAAAGGACAGAGTATGAATTTTTTGTTGCAAGATCTCAACCCAGTTGATTTTTTTCCCTCATTCTCAATTATGGGCAGAATATGGGCAGGTATTAAATTCTTAATTACCTTATAAGACCATGGTCGATCAATTTTTCTAGAAGATTTTTGCATCAACATTTTGCCTTGCTGATTTGCTGGCACATGTGATGTACTGGTGTCATTACTAGGGGTGCTCTGATTGATCGGTCGACGATCATAATCGGCCGATAATTGCTTTGGGACGTTTGATCAGCAGTCTCTATAATGGCCGATATAGAGAAGCCGATCAGATGACGCAAAACTCGCAGGACTTTTTTTGCACGCTGCTACAAAGGCTTCACCGGTCTGGCAATTCTACGTGTTGTGTGAAAAAGACAATACATTAGCAATCGGCAACCTGTGTAACAAGCTAATTCCTCGAGGCGGGAAGCACCCAAAGCATTTAATACCACGAACCTCATCAGACATTTGAAGGTTGGTCACGTAAAGGAACACGAGCAGTTTTCAAAGTTGTCTAGCACTAAAAGAGTGGGAGAGTTCAGCAACTTGCACGCTGCCACTCAAGCGCCGCAATTCACTCAGCTGTCGGTAATACCCCTATCTCACCTACGCGGTTTCGCGCAGTGGCCGTAAGTATGGTTCTTCATGATTTGCCGCGAGTTTTGGCGCTGTGATTGTTTCCATCTTTCCCCACGGGAAAATTAAACATTGTAATTTTTAAACATGAAAAATTAGACGTGTTAATTTTTTTGGTGGTTCTCGCGGATGGTTGCAGCCCTTGCAGAACTTCTGGCGACTCGCGTCCTTCTTGTCTGTTATTTTATTTCATTTTATACAATCTACAGGAAAGTTGTATTTGTCAAGCTCTAAGCTGTTCCCAATTACTAACCAAGCACAGGCTGCTATGTTTTAAGTTGACGCTTGCCAATAAATAGTCAATTCATGATATTCCTCTTATTGTAATTTCAATACTTAAACTATATCTAACAATAATGTAAATTAATAAATAATGCTACATGATAAGGCTTTAAGTAGACCCTGTAATCGGTTATCGGCATCAGCTGATACAGCTTCTAGTGATCGGTGATCGGCCCCAAAAATCCTGATTTGAGCACCCCTAGTCATTACACCACTGGACCAAAAAGCTGTTTTTTATATATACTTAAAAAATGTATGTGTATACATCATATTTTTTATATAATTTAATTTAATTTTTTTTACAAATTGAACTTGTAGCTTGTGAAGTGCTCAGTAAACCACGTGACTCACAGTGTCTGATAAACAGAGCTAAAGGTATTTTGTTGAGGGCTCTAAGGTGGTGACAAATTTTTCAGAAAATTTAATTGGTGATTGCATAGCAATTTATATATCGTCGCAATTTAGCTGCAAGTGACTCATGAGCTTAACACCAACTTTGCTGCTCAGTAGTGACAAAAAGACCACAGAATCTCTCAGGTGATGAAAGCAGCCAGGACTGGCATACTGTAGTCTTAGACTGAACCCTTTTTTTTTTTTTGAGTGCTGGCTCCATGTTTACATTTTCGCACTGATGTAACCAGCAGCATCACAGGAATTTGACTGTACACAGTCTGACTGTATGCACACTTTTGTGTTGTGGCTGAGGCAGGAATCTCAAATCTTTTGAGAATAGTTATTGACCCATTATTATGGTTTTATGGAAAGGTGCTGATTTCTATGGGCTCGTTCCCTATGTGAAGCTAAATGCTTTCCGTATATATTAATGTTTTAAAGTGTAGAATATAGCACTTCTCAAAACAAAGCCACATGCATGTAAACCATAGTTAATAAAGGCTGGTTAAGTCCAATATGCTCCCAGTGACTTGGTTGTGAATTTTTATATATACATGCGTGTCTCTGTCTCTGTCTGTGTCCGGAATACAATCTATAGGCATTGTGCAGACCACTAGGGCCTTTGCTGGCTCAAAACCGTAGACAATTTTTGTTTGTCCTAATCTCTCTTTCTTTCTGTTGGGGATGTTTATGACGTTTCATTCTGAAGGGATAATTATTTGGGATGATGCATTACACAGCCACAACCTACCAATCAAAAATGTTATAACGTTTTGCCTCATCAAGCTAGCACGAGACAATCTGCTTTTTTTTTATGGCTCAACATTATGTGGGTTGTACACACAAAAGGCAGGAACACCCCAATAACCCCCCACCACCACGGAATGCTTTCGGTTAATACAGTCAGACCACATGTAAAACATTTTGAAACTACTTGCTCCATCCATAAATATGTAATTTGACATCCATGGATATGTAATTTGAGCTTTAGTATGAGTACTGATATTTGTGATGTTTTTTTTTTCTTTTTTTCCCCTGAGTGGGTGGGTTTTCAGCACTGCCAAAGTGGCATTTTATCCACTTTAAATGTGGTATTTATTGTGATCTGGCAATCCTATTTGAGGAAACTGTTCATTCAATAGAAGATGATAAGGGACAGGGGAACAATCTTTGTTTTTCTGCAGTTTTTTTATTTAATTTTTTTTATTAAGCAGCTATCTTGGAGGACATTCTGCAGTTGGAGTTTTAAACAGCAGAAGAGTGCAGGCTGACCTTTTCAGCTGATTAAGAAGGCCACAATATTTTCCAGGAACTTGTCACTTCACCCAACATTACCCCAAACATGCACAAAACGAATGTGTATTCGACGAGAGAACCAATTGGGTGAAATGTTTGACTGACATTTTCTTTATTGAACGGATTAATAAAAGGTTTACACCACACTTCTCATTTTGGACTGAAGATTCCTGTCCTGCCGGGCTCTTCTGATTGAAGGGGTTACATGAATGATAAACAAAATAAAAATTATTTCCATTATTAGAGGAATATTGGGGTAAATGCAGCTATTGTTCTAATTGACTCATGTTGCCTTTAAAATTAGCTTTACCAGGTATATCCCATTTTAACCATAATTAAATTGCCCCTATTCAACATTTTTAAAATCTTATCAGCATTCAAAACTAGGCTGTAGTGCTTTTGTGCTCCTATAGTAACTCAGTTGGGAGCAGGCTGACGTGCCTCTAAGCCCCTGTCTGTAGCCATCATAGTCCTTCAGTCAGCTGATTGTGATCAGAAGCTTGCTAAAAGGATGAGAACCAGTAACAAACATGATGCTACGGAATGCTGTGGAAGATACAAGCTATGCTGGTGTTTAATAAGTGCCTTTCCATGATCGGGCAATCTAAAATTGACGGTCATTACGCGGTGTTGACAATAAGACCTGTATTAAAAGCTATTTGCTTTACATCTGTCACTATGGTAAGTTCATGGTTTTGTAAATTTTCAAAATCTGTTTATGTAGTAGAGCAAAAGAAATCGGGGGAGGGAGTGACAGTGACTTCAGTCATGTAAGAGGCAAAAGAGGTTGACCTTTTTTTCTTGCTCAACAGGAAGGGCATTTTTTTTCTCTCCTTTATATTATTACTCAGCTGTGAAGCTGCTCAAGTTAAAGAGAGCAGTTCATACGTAATGGAATTTTCACACTCAATTACATCGCCATAAGTATGAGTATTTATCTGTCAGTTAGACTTTCATCAACCTCATGTGTTCATTGTTTTGGCTAGCTAGCCCAAGCTAACATCTCACTTTCATGTAGCTTCAGAAAACACCAGCCCTTGAGATTATAGTAACGCTTTCCTATTTGATTAAAATGTCTTTTAGCTAGCAACTTAACCCTGGGCCTCTAGTTCAGTAATTTATGGTTCTTTACTGCAGGGGTAAACTACAGTTAATTTTAAAACCAGGACCTTTGTGCAAAATAACAGAACATAGTAATGAGAACAAAACTTCCTATTTCTCTCTATAATCCCCTGCTACACTACTGCACTTATTTCAGTATTTCACTAGAGCTTAGATACCATCATGGTAGAAAGTTTTCTCAGTACCCTAGAGCCATGACTGCACTGTCTGCTTCATGTCTAATAGCACTAGCTCCTAGGAGCTGTTTTAATGGCCCTAACCTGGAAATGCAGTTGTGAAGTGAAGTTATCACTGTATGGGGAATGAGGCAATGCTAAGTTCCTGTAATGTGCAAGTGGTGTTAGTTAACAATTGTGTACATTTCCCACACACGTGTCTCTTGTTCAAGTTGGTGACAAGTAGGCGATTTAAAAAATAAATAAATAAATTATGCGTTCCACTTGCTTGACTGTTCATAAGAATGACTTCAGTGTGCTCCAAGCCATCTCCTCCTGCATCATTTACACGATCTGCTTTAAAATGTTTAGATGATTCAAATGTTTTTGTTTGATTCACAGCTCATTACTGCGGTGTGCTTGAAGGCCACGGTCAGTGTCAATTGGTTTTATATTTTAATTTTCAAGACATTTCATCACACGTCCCTATTTGACTTGAACACCTCCTTTGTAACCTCTCAATCACCAGTTACTGTTAACATTCGCAAGAGAATTTATTTCTGAATTACAAATACTGTGTCCCATACCTTGTAATATTTGGGAAAAGTGTGTAAAATGTGTTTGTCATGTGAGATTACTTGTTGATGAAGAAATGCTGTCTTCTGAATTCTTATCCTTGCTGAATTACATATAGTAGCTGAGGTGCAACCTGGCTTTCGGGGGAACAGTTTTAAAACGCAGATTTGTTACTTCACTGAGCAAAATAATTTTTTTTCAAGCAGCCAAATTCTTTTCTTTGTACATCCCTGCTTGGAGTCCCAGCTCCTTGATTTGACAGAAAATTTTAAAAGCTAGCAAAGCTCAACTAATATCCTCGTGTTCTTGTGTTGAGCTCTGGTCTCTTACACAAAATACCTTATTCACATGCAACAAATGATATTCACATGCAACAAAGCCTAGTCAGTTAAGTTTGTAGGCAGTCTGAACACAGACCTGAGCAGTACATTGCAGCCCTCGATTGCCCAGTGGCCTTGCTAAAGGATTTAAATTGTCCACCCTTATTTGTTTTGGGCATCTTAAAGTAGTAAATGCTATCTTGACAATTATAATAATTAAGCTAATATGACTTGCTTGTCTTGCCCTGAGTGGTGTTCGAGGTGTTTATTGTTTTAGTAAAAGCACAGAAATTAATTTGTATTGAGGGGAAGAGGGGGAAAAAAGTACTTTGTGGAAACTTCATGCATTCTTTATCATCCTTGACTTTAAAATGTGCCAAGGCTAAATGATTTAGAAAAAAGAAATCAGTAATAATTTGCATGGCATGGAAATTAATTTAGGCGTATTGACAGAGCATTTTCAACACTTGCAAAAGTGTATTTTGTGTATGTTATGAAAAAATTTGTGCAAGTTATGTCTGCAAAATATTTTGTTAAATTCTATTCAAACTTTACTTCCATACCATAGTGAATTCTGCTCCATAAACTGATTTGCTAAGGGGTCGAGTCTTATGGTGTCTCACAGTTCAGTAATTTCTTTGTGTTCCAGATCCGCGTGTGTCCCGGCAGTAGGAGCGAGGAAGAGCTTTAGAAGAAGAAAATGAGTGAACTGGATCAGTTACGTCAGGAGGCTGAGCAGCTGAAAAACCAGATCAGAGTAAGAGCCACCTCCTCACATACACTTTCTCTTGCGTGCACGTACACACTCGTGCCGTTTCAGTGACTCACAGCAAGCAGCAGTAAGATGCTGTTCAGGAGCATTGTGCATGCTTGACTGTAGTTCTGATAAAGATTTTAGTTAACGTGAGGGCAGGAAACGAGTTTGTTGAGCTCATAGGCTGCTAGTTTCCTGTCACCGGGTACCATTATACATCCAAGTTTTAAGTCATATTATAATCTATTTTTTAATGCTTTATTTACAGTACAGTCTTTCATTAAAGTTGCAGAATATTCCTAAATTAAAGTGACATTTGTTCCTCAGTTAATGACCTTTTTAAAAAAAAATTTATTTAGGTCAAAGAGTTTGATCACCTGACTGCATTTAACGAAAGGAAAGAGTGTCTGGAAAGGATTGGAGTCTGTTACATAATGGCGACACCCAGTGTTTATGATAGGAACTTCAGTAGTAGTTTAAAATATTAATTTATTTTCTCATGTAAAAATATAAATTTGTAAAATGTTAGTTGGTGTGCACCAAAGGATCCAGGTGTAATTGCCTTGGCACCCCAATACCAGCAGTTTTTGAATATCGTTGGATTTATAGTCAGTAGTTTTACATCTAGATTTTTTTCTGAGATCTTAACTCGCTGATTCATGGACGATCTGTAATTTTTATTATTATTTTTTTTTTATGGATGCTAGCTTTGTTTCAGTTGTCATGAATATCTAAAGGCTCCAACATCAGCAAACTCGAAATGTAGGTCAAGCAAAAGCTGTGTTGTTTATACACAGCTGGTGCAGAGATGTTGCATTCTAGTTATCTGAATTCTGGAAAAGAAACAAACAGTAACTTCCGAGCCTTCTGAGCAGAAGGCTGGTGTATATCATACATACACTTTTTTTTTTTTTTTTTTTTTGGTGCAAGTGCTGTTGAGGGAAGCTGCAATGAACACAAATGCCTAACATTTTAAAAAGGACAGGATGGCATGCTGGCTTTTTCCCTTGAAGTATAACATGTATTGAGAGAAAGCAGAAACAAACTTTGCAGTATGCAAAATGCAGTAACTTTATTTGTGGCAACATTTGTTGTAAGATGTAATTACATTTACAGTATAGATAGAAGATTGATATTTTGTTGATTCTGAAGGAAATTCCAAAAATTTGAGCTCAAGCATTCACATAAGAATACATTTAAAGATACTATAAACCTCCTGAGCCTTTTATTAGGAATATTTAATAATGATTACAGACTCCCTTTTGCTCTCAAAAGAGCTTTGGCTTTTTCATGGCATGCAGATTTTTCAGTTTCACTTGCATGATGTGGCTCCCATTCTTCCAAAGGTGTTCTGTTTGATTCAGATCCAGTGACTGAAAATGACCTAACCCTATGTATGTTTTTTTTGTTTTCTCCGTTCTTGAGGTAGTTGTACATGAAAAGAGATGAGCAGTTATAAAAAAAATAATAAATAAAAAAAAAAGGATTGAATCAGCTTATTCACTCATGCGACAACAAAAATAAGAGATTTTATCCGCATTATAATGTTTAATACAAACAATCTGAAGCTGCCAGCCTGCATCTGTATGACTGTACGCCCTGTACTACGATCACATTATCGATTGATTAGGTAGTTTATGAGGAGTTGGGTGTAAAGTTGCTCTCATTTAAAGTTATCCGTGAGTGCAAATCATCACTGTGAAATTAGGCCATGTTTCACAATTACATGGATCGTTATGGTAAGTGAAATTGTTTTTGTGTATTGAAGGCGTCCTCAAATAGTCGTGTAGCCTAGCTGACTCGGGTACTCGAGTTGTTCCTGTTAGTCATGAAAGTACACTTTACCGAGAAATATTTTCATATGGTAACTGAGGATTTGCATAGTTTTAGCAGTACTGTTTCAATGGCTGTGTTTACTGAAAAACTGTTTGCTGTTTCACATGACATGTTGCATAAACACAAAGTGTTACATTTATGCAATAATGCAATGCTTTAATGCAAAGCTCTCCGTGCTTTCTAAGGAAATGTTTTGAGCGTTTATTATTTTAATTCTATCAGTTAGTAGCACATGTTTAAATGTCCTACACACATTAATTTATATAAATAAATACATTTTATGTTCTGTGGTTTACTTTTTTAAAATTGAACTAAACACTAATTCACAGTGTTCCAGACAAACATAAGTCTTTAGGAGTGTTTTGCTTTTAAATGCTAATTATTTAGGGGCCGATAAAATTTTAGGAGTCCTACTGCACTATCTCATGTGCTCCTGTACACTCATGCCGGGCAGGTAGACGTAGCAGGGAAGAGAGTCCATCTATAACAGGATTAAACATTACGCCATTTTTTGTGGGGTCGGTCACCTGTCTGTATAAAACCCTCCAAATAAAAACATGACGTTCATTTATTTCCACTCCCTGTGATTTAAATTCATGTTTCTGCTTTTCAGGATGCGAGGAAAGCCTGCGCAGATGCAACACTTTCACAGATAACAGCCAACATCGACCCTGTGGGGCGAATCCAGATGCGCACAAGGCGAACACTGAGGGGACATCTGGCTAAGATCTACGCTATGCACTGGGGCTCTGACTCCAGGTGGGTAATTTTAGCAACGAGTATTACTTCTTTTTATTAGTGTTTTATGTAGGCAAGCATGGGTCCATACAGGATTCTGTCAAAACTAATTTAAATACAGTTTTACTTGGTTGTCTAAGTTTTTTAGGGATTTTGAGGCTGAGAGAAAACAGTGACAGAAAATGATTACTGTGCTTATTAAAGATTTCCTGGCTTATTTAAGGTTAAGTGAAATTCACACGTCTGATTAGATTTAAGTTATAGTTTGAGGATTATTATAATTTAGCGTTCCTTATAATGCCTTTACTTGATTCAGCTGATGCCATCAAATAGCACCTCTTGTTCTGTTTTTATGAGCCGAGTGTGTCTTCCTGGTAGTTGATTTCATTTTCTTTTCTCTTTTGCAAGATCTGCACTTCACTATAAAAATAAAAATGGCAAATAATCCTTCATTGCTAATGATGCCTAGAACATAGAGGTGTATCACTTTACACTCCTAAATGTCCGAGTTAAGATGATGTTTGTTTGTAGATGCTGTGACTAAGCAAACGTTATTACCATTTAAGTAATGGCTATGCTGCAGGAATTGTTTTAGAGATGCTCAATCATATGAGCTGCTCTCAAGTTACAGAAGTTGTGCACCCAGCATTATGTAGTAAAGATCACATTACTATATAAAATGGCAGTCATGCTGTTTTTCCTCATGTAGGCTGCTGGTCAGTGCATCCCAGGATGGAAAACTCATTATTTGGGACAGCTATACTACAAACAAGGTGGGCAAGCAATAGCAGCATATTGAAAGAACAAGCATCCAAGTTTGTTCCAATGCCTTTTCCTGTACGTTTTACTACACATAATAATTGCATGTTTGTTTCAGGTCCATGCTATCCCACTGCGCTCATCCTGGGTGATGACATGTGCCTACGCTCCCTCAGGGAACTACGTGGCCTGTGGAGGCCTAGATAACATTTGCTCCATCTACAGCCTGAAGACTCGCGAAGGCAACGTGCGCGTCAGCCGTGAACTGGCTGGACACACAGGTTGTGGATATGACTCACACATTTGCACATGTTTGCGCCTTTTTTCATGGAGGGCCATGAGTGTTCACTTGTACGTACTTCTGTCCATCTAGTAGCTGTGACGTTTGAAGCACTGCTTTATGCTATAATCCCACAGATTTGCGATATTGTTTCGTTACTTTGTTTTTGTTTTTTGGGGGCGGCGGGACAGCTGTCCCTGCAAAGTCTAGCTCCTAATCCCATTATAAAAGTCCAGCTAACAACCATTTTGTGTATTTATCTGAGGTCATCGATAAACAAGCATGGTTTACACCATTGTTATTTTAAACAGATGTTTTATAGCTATTTATAGACTATAAATAGACAAACTGTTTATTTTAAAAGATATCCTGACTTTGCATTCCTCTGGGGTTTCAGGATATCTGTCCTGCTGCCGTTTTCTTGATGACAACCAGATTGTCACAAGTTCTGGTGACACAACCTGGTGAGATTTTTGTGGTTTTATGCATTTATAACATCATGCATTCTGATGGGTGTGTCTTGTCTGTTAACTTCTGGTCAGTTGTATCCTTTAGGTTTAAAAAGGGGGGGGGGGGAACTGATGGTCTGTAATGCTTGATTATAATGCACAATTTATTTATTACCATTGAAGTAAATGATTATTTCAGCAGCTTCACAAAACTTTAAGCACAGTGGAGCGTTTATCTTGGCCAACGCATCTTGGATATACTTTCTCATAATGCTGTAAATCTTTAAATAAAGCAATGCTATACGAAGTGATCATCGTCTTGTTAAATAATGTCCGTGTGTGTGCACACTGCAGCGCTCTCTGGGACATAGAGACTGGTCAGCAGACAACCACTTTCACAGGTCACACTGGAGATGTAATGAGCCTGTCCCTGGCTCCGGATTCGAGAACCTTTGTGTCTGGAGCGTGCGATGCTTCAGCTAAGCTGTGGGACGTGCGCGAGGGCATGTGCAGACAGACCTTTACTGGCCATGAGTCTGACATTAATGCCATTTGTGTGAGTAGCACTGTGGCTCAACTTTTGACACTTGTAGTTTACAAATAGCCAACAATTAAGTTTGATTCAGCATTTAAATCCTTACTTTTAACGTATACACCGTCTGTCCCTCTCTAGTTCTTCCCTAATGGCAACGCATTTGCCACTGGCTCTGATGATGCCACTTGCCGGCTATTTGACCTGCGTGCAGATCAGGAGCTGATGGTTTACTCCCACGACAACATAATTTGTGGCATCACCTCAGTGGCTTTCTCCAAGAGCGGCCGCCTGCTGCTTGCCGGTTATGATGACTTCAACTGCAACGTATGGGACAGCCTGAAGGCCGACCGTGCAGGTGAAACAGACAGAAACTACACACTATTTGAACGGGTGCAGAATAACAGCACCAGCCATAAATGCAAACCTGCATCTCAAGCAATATCGCCGCCTTTATTAAAGGGTAGTTTTTGTTTGTTTGCCCTCGTATATCTGACCGGTTTTAATGTATTCCGAAGCCGTAGCATTACTACATACCCATGCAGATTTGTGCAAGGGAATAGAGGATGATTTATAACCCAGATCCTTCTAATTAGGATGATGCTATCATCATCATTATGTGTTGCTTTGTTGCAGGTGTGTTGGCTGGCCATGACAACCGTGTGAGCTGTCTCGGTGTGACTGATGATGGCATGGCTGTTGCTACAGGGTCCTGGGACAGCTTCCTCAAGATCTGGAACTGATCTCAGAAGGTGCTTTCAACACAACATGTCCGACACAGTAAGCCACGGCTTCCTTTACTTTTAAATATAAACATGCAAGATGATTCAGAACAGATGCATGTGGATGATTACAAATGTAAATAACTAAAGTTATATTAAATCTTTTTTCCACCTTCCTTTTT